>CATIWM010596390.1:0-20151 GCA_949671775.1 Mallotus repandus | reverse complement strand
TTAGTAATGTGCTTGGCTTTCTTTTAAAATAATAAATTTTATGTGAAATATTGAATTAAACTTTTCAGATGATGATGGTGGATAGACATGATTATGGTGGTGGAGCAACTTACAAATTTTGGTTGCAAGTGGATGGTGCATTATGCGAGCAACTATGTCATAAAAGAATGGAAAAGTTGCAAAGTGTATTCATTTCTCTGCAAATGTCAAAAGTAGGTGACCAACTTGCTTGGCAAATTGAAAAGCAAGTGGCCAAATGTCAAAAGTAGGTGATCAACCTACTTGCCAAAAATTAGAAGTAAGTGACAAACTTTCACTATAGATAGAGGACATTGCATGGATTTCGGGGGTGCAATTGAGAAAAAAAAAAGAGTGAGTGATTTATTTGTGTGTGTAGTATAGTGTTGTCTGTGCATGTAATAAAGAAGAGTTAGTTGTGTGTGCATGGTTAATGCAACATGAAAAAAAATAAAGAAAAGGAAGAAGTGGAGAATAGAGAAGGGAGAAGGCAAGAAGAATTGTTGGAAAAAAGCTGCATTTAAAAGAGTTTTTCTTTCTCTCTTCTTTACTTTTCTACGTTCTTAATGTGTTTTATTTTTGAATTTGAGAGCATGATGAATATTATGTTTAGCTAAATTTATTTATGTTAGGGATTGTTGAACTTATTTTAATTTAATTTGATTTAGTTATTAGTTTTTCTTTTAAATTGCATTAAGCATTCTTTAAGCTTAATTGTTTATGATTTGGCCATTCATAATTAATTTTTGATTAAGGTTAATTATTGAGAAATATTAATCTTAAAAGGAGTATGGATGCTTGATTAATTGATTTAAGTCTAGAGATAGCTTAAAGTATTTTAATTTCAATTGGACGCGTTTCATGATTTATTTACTATACTTGATTAGGTTTGTAATTTAATGAGAATTAGTTAAAACCTTTTCAATTATTAGAAGTAAATTAAGTAATTTTTATTTGAGAAAGATTAATTACTTTCATTGAAACCCCAAGGATTGCAATAGAAAGAAAGATTAATTTCTTGTGATTGGCTTAATTAGAATATAGTGATACAATCGCTAACATCATTCTCATTATCGCTTGTTAAAATTTAAATTAATTGATTTTTTTTAGTTTTATTTTGGCTATTAAAATTTAGTAATTATAATTCACTTAATATTTGATTCGTAAACAAGTTAAAAATAGAATTAATGGTTGGATAGACATTCAATCCTTGTGGGATCAACTTTTATTTCTTCTATATTACTTGACAAACTCGTATGCTTGTGAGAACCAATCAAGTTTTTTTTGGCGCCGTTGCCGGGGACTTAACTTCTACACTTAACATGTAATCAAATACCCCCACACTCAACTTCTTGCTTATCCTCAAGCAAATTGAAAACAATATGTATCAACAACGCAAACTTGGCACATTAATCAATTTTATCTTGACTAATTAACAAAATCCCCACTTAATATAAGATTTAAATTAAAAAAAAAATAGAATAAGCAACTCATGATCAAGAACATATATAAAGATTCTCAAGTGGATAGCAAACTCTCCCGTTGAATATACAAGCGTACACAAAGCAAGATTCACAAAGAAGAAAAGCAAGCCAGAGAAGATTTTTTTTTTTTTATAAATTTGCTTGTGGACATTCCAATCATCATAATTCCCCCGCCTTTTCTGCACTATTTAGTGTGGAACTCTCTGAAAGGTCCTTTTTGGATACTTATAATCTTTGAAGAGCATTGAAGTAAAAGAGCATCTATAAATTTGAATAAGAATTTTTAGCTCCATTCCACAGCAAAATTTTATTTTTATTTTTTATTTATTATTATTATTATTTTAAAATTCAGTGTCAATTTTGAGCAATTCCAGTAACTCAAGCTATCTAGCCCGCTATTTCTCTAATTCCTCTTAAATAAGGCACATTTACACATTCAAAAAAAGAGTATGCATTAGATTCATTAAAGTGTAAAAATATGTCCTTAACCACAGATTACTCATAAGGCTTTAAAAACTTAAATCAAACATTACATGAAGATTAAATCAATTAATTAAGAGAACTATACCAATGTGCCAAGCTCACGAGATTGATAAGTTGCAAGCATCAAAGTTATGGGAAAATTGATCATATTCCTACCCTATGCATAAATAAAACAAAACACATCAAATGCAAAATAAAACACGTGAATTTCCATTGACTCAAGATGCCTTGCCTATGCAAAATGCACCAAAATGCACCCCCCACACTTAAATTTTACATTGCCCTCAATGTGACACATAAAAGAAATAAACAAATAAAGAAAGTGAAAAACTCCCCTAAAATGGTGATTTTGGTGAAGAATGAGGTGTTGGTGAAGGTACTTCACCAAATTTATATTTGAATTAGCACTTCAATTCACCACTATACTTGTAAGAAATCCAAAACACCATTTTATTAAATTTTTATTCGTGCTTAAACAACTTAAATTTAAAAGACAAAAATTAGCAATGAACAAAATAAAATAAAATGAAGGAAGAAAATATAAAGTAATGAGCAAAATATAATAAAATGCTAAATTTTTAATTTTTTATATTTATATTCTTTTTTTATATTAAAACAACTACAATTCACGAGACAAAGATTAGTGATGAAAAAAATGAGGAAATAAAAGATTAACAATGAACAAAATAAAAATAACGAAAGAAAATAATAAGCAACATAAAATGCTAATTTTTAGGTCTTTAGCATGACCAAAACCAGAATTTTTCGTTGGGGTTGATGAAGGAAGAGAGTCTCCTTCTCTTTGGGCATTAGTCCTCCTCGATACACCTTGCACCTTTGACCATTCACTCGAAAACACTCTCCTTTTGAATTCATGAGTTTGAGTGCACCGTGAGAGAAAACTTGTTGCACCTTGAATGGACCACTCCACCTCGATCTTAATTTGCTCGGAAACAACTTCAGTTTAGAATTGAATAAAAGAACAAGATCATCAACTCTGAATTCCTTCTTGATAATATGAGCATTTTGCCACCATTTTGTTTTCTCCTTGAAAAGCTTGGCGTTTTCATATGCTTGAAAGCGAAGCTTATCCAACTCATTAAGATGTAACCAACGTTTTTTACTGGCGGCTTTCATGTCAAAGTTCAGTGCTTTAATGGCCCAAGAAGCTCGATGTTCAAGCTCCACCAACAAATGACAAGCTTTCCCAAAAACTAATCGGTAAGGAGACATACCAATGGGAGTTTTATATGCTGTACGATATGCCCACAGAGCATCATCCAACTTAGACGTCCAATCTTTCCTCTAAGAACCTAGTGTTTTCTCCAAAATCTTCTTTATCTCCCAGTTAGTGACCTCAACTTGACCGCTGGTTTGAGAGTGATATGTGGTAGTAACTCTATGGTGAACTCCATATCTCTTGAGCAATAACTCAAATTGCTTAATGCAAAAGTGTGAGCCTCCATCACTAATCATAGCTCGAGGTACTCCAAATCTGCTAAACAGTTTCTTAAAATATCTTATCACCACTTTAGCATCATTTGTAGGTGAAGGAATAGCTTCTACCCATGTAGACCCATAGTTTACCCCAACCAAGATATATTAGTTCCCAAAAGATAATGGAAAGGGACCCATAAAATCCAATCCCCAAACGTCAAAAATCTCCACTTCTTGAATTAATGTGAGTGGCATTTCATTCCTTTTGGAGATATTCCTATGTCTCTGACATCTATCACAATTTTTCACATACTCCTTGGTATCTTTGAATAAAGTAGGCCAGAAAAACCCACTTTCTAATACCTTTTCAGCAGTTTTTGTTGCTTTAAAATGCCCACCATATGTAGAATCGTGACAATGAGACAAAACATTCAATATTTTAATTTTAGGAACACACCTCCTAATCAATCCATTTTCACAAATCTTATAGAGGAATGGATCCTCCCACAGATAATACTTCACCTCATAAAGGAAACATTTCCTTTGTTGATAGGAAAATTCTTGCGATAACACTCCATATGCTAAGTAGTTAGCGATGTCGGCAAACCATGGAGCACTAAAATGTTGAACCGCTAGCAATAAAGCATCAGTAAATTCATCATTGATATCCTCTTCTTGCCTCACTTGTTCATAACCCTCTAACTTGGATAAATGGTCAGCTACAACATTCTCAAAACCTTTCTTGTCCTTGATCTCTAAGTCAAACTCTTATAGAAGTAACACCCAATGAATAAGACAAGGTTTTGCATCCTACTTGGCTAAGAGATGTTTTATTCCTGCATGATTAGTGAAAATAATAACCTTTGACCCAAGTAAGTATGACCTGAATTTATCAACAGCAAAAACCACTGCCATTATCTCTTTTTCGGTTGCGGTGTAGTTCAATTGAGCCTCTGCAAGACTTCTACTTGCATAGTATATAACATGAAGCTTGTTGTCTTACCTTTGACCAAGCACTGCCCCCATAGCGTGGTCACTTGCATCGCACATGATCTAAAAAGGAAGTGCCCAATCCGGAGGTAAAATGATTGGGGCTGAAACCAAAACTTCCTTCAACCTGTTAAAAAGAATTTAAACAATCATCATTGAATATAAAAGGAGCATCTTTAACTAATAATTGGGTTAAAGGCTTAGCAATTAAAGAAATTTTTTTAATGAAATGCCTATAAAAACCCGCATGTCCTAGAAATCCTCAATCTCCCTTGACTATTGTCAAAGGTGGTAGCTTCCCAATAATTTCTATTTTAGGTTGATCTACCTTGATCCCTGCACTTAAAATCTTATGACCAAGGACTATCCCTTCCTCTACCATAAAATGGTACTTTTCCCAATTAAGAACAAGGTTAGCCTCTTCATATCTTTTCAAGACCCTGTCAAGGTTAGACAAACATAATTCAAAAGAATTACCAAAAATAGAGAAATCATCCATAAATACCTCCAAGATGTTCTCAGTGAGATAAAAAAAAATTGCTGTCATACAACTCTGAAAAGTAGCTTGTGCATTGCACAGTCTGAAAGGCATATGTCGGTAAGCAAAAGTCCCATATGGGCATGTAAATGTTGTTTTCTCCTGGTCCTCTGAAAAAAAAATTGGTTGTAACCTGAATAACTTTCCAAAAAATAGTAGTATGCATGCCTTGCTATTGTCTCTAACATTTGGTCAATGAATGGGAGAGAAAAATGGTCCTTCCTTGTGGCTGAGTTCAATTTTTGATAATCAATAAATACTCTCCACCCACTAGCCATTCTCTTTGAAATCAGCTCACTTATTTGATTTTTCATAATATTTATTCCACTCTTCTTCGGTACACATTGCACTGGGCTTACCCACTCACTATCAAAAATTGGGTAGATGATGCTCGCATCCAACAACTTGACAATCTCCTTCTTGACTACCTCCTTCATGTTTGGATTCAAGTGCCTTTGTCTCTCTATGACAAGTTTACTCCCCTCTTCCATGTGGATTCTATGCATAATAATTGAAGGACTATTCCCCTTAATGTATGAAATCTGCCACCCAATTGATTTCACCCTATTTCTCACTATTTTACATACTCTTTTCTCCTGTTCAATGGACAGTTTGTTGGAAATAATAATGAGTAAAGTGTTTCCCTCCCCTAAAAAGATGTATCTCAAATTGGTTGGTAATGGTTTAAGCTCTAATTTGGGTGGTTTAATAATAGATAGGGGGGTAGGGTTGTCACTACGCACCAAAATTTTAGGTTTAACAAAAGTGACTTCTTATGAGGGTTCATTATCTACTTCACATTCTAAACTTTTATTAAGAATTTCTTTGTTCAAATTCATTCCCTCCACACACTCATCTACAACTTCCACTCTCATGTAAAATTCCTCCTCTATTGGGTACTTTATCAACCTAGGCATCACAAATTCTACACTTTCATCACTAACCCTAAGAGTAATTTTTCCCTTATGAACATCTATGATTGCTCTCCCAGTATTTAAAAATGGTATCCCAAGAATTATAGGACACTTACTATCTTCTTCAAAATCCAAAGCTATAAAATTCACAGGAAAGATAAGTTTATCTACCTTAACCAAAATATCTTCAATGATCCCATATAGTTTCTTTGTAGAATGATCCGCAAGTTGCAAAGTCATGTTTGTAGGGGTCAACTCACCAAGCTGTAATTTTTTAAAAAGAGAAAATGGCATAAGGTTAATACTTGCACCCAAATCACATAAACATCTAGGAAATTCTTGAGCACCAACTACACAAGGAAGAGTAAAGTTCCCTGGGTCTTTTAATTTAGTTGGTATTTTGTGAGTGATGATAGAGCTAGAAGTTTTTGTTAATTCCATAGTCTGGTTGTCATCCCATCTCCTCTTATTGCTGATAATATCCTTAAGATACTTGGCGTATGTTGGCATTTCTGCAAGAGCTTCAGCAAAAGGAATATTAAGTTCAAGCTTTTTAAAAGTATTTAAAAGCTTATTACTAAACCTCTTTTGATCATTAAGTTTCTTCTATTTTTGTGGAAAAGACATCCTTGTCTCATATTTCTGTGAATTAGGCACAGGGGGTTGCTCCTTCTCATCACTATCTTTTATTTGTTACTCCTTGCCTTCCTTAGAATTATCATCATCATTCTGAATTTCATTGCTTTATATTTCCACCACTTCTTTCTTGAGCTCATCTCTTAATCTTATCTCTTTGCCACTTCTTAATGTAATGGCTTTCAGTTGCTCCCTTGGGTTTTTTTTAGTGTTGCTTGGAAGGTTCCTTTGATTTCTTTGTACTATTGTATTAGCAAGCTGTCCCAATTATACCTTAATATTGTGAATTGAAGAAGCATAATTTTTAACTAGCAGATCAAACTTGGCCTCTACCCGCTTCTGATTTTCATCTTGATGGCTCATTTTATTGGATATAGCCTCCAAAAATTTATCCAATTTATTTTCCATTGAGGCCATGCAATCTTGATGAGGTTGTTGAAAACCCGAAGGTGCTTGCCTTGCCATATTGTTCTGAAAGCCTTGGGCAACTAAATTGTCGTTATTGTTCCAAGAAAAATTTGGGTGATTCCTCCATCTTGGGTTGTAAGTATTTGAGAATGGATTATTACCCTATTTTCCTTGAAATTGTTTCCCAACAAAGTTAACTTACTCTAGGCTTACATCTCCATATACACCATTATTGACACATCCACATTCTCCAATTGAGTGCCCTACCATAATACAATTTTCATATGAAAGTTGTGAAGTTGTTGCACCCACTACATTTCTTTAGTTGAGATCCCCTAATGCTTTTAAAGTATGACAATTTGGGCTTAGAGAAAAGTTACTACATCTACCCCAATTTTGCCTCCTTGCCTTGGTGGGGTTTGACGCTTTGATGGCCAAAGACAGTTATTATTTGCCATCTCCTCTAAAAGTGAAAATGCAGCCTCAACTGTTTTCCACATCAAAGAACTTCTAGCTGTTGCATCAATGGTGTCTCTAGTGGATTGAGTTACACCATGTAGAAGTTTTGATGAGCACATCCCTTGGTAGACTATGATGAGGATAGCTCCTTAGCAACTCTTTAAATCTTTCCTATGCATCACTCAAGGATTCCATCTCAAATTGTTGAAAGGTGGTGATATCCTTGATAATCTTTGTCGTCTTTTAAGGTGGGAAATATTTTGCAAGAAAATCTTTTGCCAATAGATACCATGTGGTGATAGAGGCAGGTGGCTGTGAGTTCAACCATGCCTTAGCTCTATCCTTCAATGTGAAAGGAAAGAATCTTAAGCGAATTGCATCATTCGACACCCCATTATATTTGAAAGTATCACAGATTTCTAAGAAATTAGCGATGTGAGCATTCGGGTCTTCATTTGCCTAGCCATAAAACTGAACACTTGACTGGATCATTTGAAGTAAGACCGACTTAATTTCAAAATTATTGGCATTGATTGTTGGCTTTGCAATACTTTGTCATGTACCATCTAGACCTATCATGGCAAACTCCAAGAGTGTTCTTTCTTCTTCTTGCTGTTCTGCCATGGTACTCGATTCCTTTAGAGAATGCCTCCTATTCTCTCTTTTAAACCGTGTAAGTTTTGGGATAAAAATGAGAGGGTCTGTTCTTATTCTTCGAGTATTATGCATACACTAAAATTATTCCTGCAATAATTAAAAAAATGTGAATATCCAAAATAAAAAAATAATTTAAATCAAGAAAAATAGAACCAATTATGTCATTAAACTTATTCAATCCCCGGCAACGGCGCCAAAAAAACTTGATTGGTTCTCGCAAGCATACGAGTTCGTCAAGTAATATAAAATAAATAAAAGTCGATCCCACGAGGATTGAATGCCTATCCAACTATTAATTCTATTTTTAACTTATTTAAGAATCAAATATTAAGTGAATTATAATTACTAAATTTTAAAAGCCAAAATGAAACTAAAAAAAAATCAATTAATTTAAATTTTAACAAGCGATAATGAGAATGATGTTAGAGATTGTATCACTATATTCTAATTAAGCCAAACACAAGAAATTAATCTTTCTTTCTATTGAAATCCTTGGGGTTTCAATGATAGTAATTAATCTTTCTCAAGTAAAAATTACTTAATTTACTTCTATTAATTGAAAAGGTTTTAACTAATTCTTATTAAATTAAAAACCTAATCAAGTTTAGTAAATAAATCATGAAGCACATCTAATTGAAATTAAAACAATTTAAGCTATCTCTAGACTTAAATCAATTAATCAAGCATTCATACTCCTTTTAAGATTAATATTTCTCAATAATTAACCTTAATTAAAAATTAATTATGAATGGCCAAATCATAGACAATTAAGCTTAATGAATGCTTAATGCAATTTAAAAGAAAAACTAATAACTAAATCAACTTAAATTAAAATAAGTTTGACAATTCCCAATATAAATAAATTTAGCTAAACATAATATTCATCATGCCTTCAAATTCAAAAAGCAAAGAAGAGAGAAAGAAAAACTCTTTTTAATGCAGCTTTTTTCTAGCAATTCTTCTTGCCTTCTACCTTCTCTATTCTCTACTTCTTCCTTTTCTTTATTTTTTTTTTCACGTTGCATGAACCATGCACACACAACTAACTCCTCTTTTATTGCATGCACAGACAACACTACACTACACACACAAATATATCACTCTTTTATTTTCTCAATTGCACCCCCGAAGCCCATGCAATATCCTCTATTTATAGTGAAAGTTTGTCACTTGTTTCTGATTTTTGGCAAGTAGGTTGATCACCTACTTTTGATATTTGGCCACTTGCTTTTGAATTTGCCAAGCAAGTTGGTCACCTACTTTTGACATTTGCAGAGAAATGAATACACTTTGCAACTTTTCCATTCTTTTATGACTTAGTTGCTCGCATAATGCACTGTCCACTTACAACCAAAATTTGTAAGTTGCTCCACCACCATAATCATGTCTACCTACCATCATCATCTGAAAAGTTTAATTCAATATTTCACATAAAATTCATTATTTTAAAAGTTTAATTCAAAATTTCACATTCTTTAGAAATAACTAAATTCTAATAAAAACTATAAAAATAAACACCAATAACATGCGTAAACTAACCTAAAAAACTACTACACTTGACATATAATCAAATACCCCACACTTAGCTTCTTGTTTATCCTGAAGCAAATTGAAAACAATATGTATCAACAACGCAAACGCGGCACATTAATCAATTTTATCTTGACCAATCAACAAAATCCCCAACTCATGATCAATAACATATATAAAGATTACCAAGTGGATAGCAAACTCTCTTATTGAATATACAAATGTACTCAAAACAAGATTCATATAGAAGAAAAACAAGCCAAACAACTTTTTTACTAGAATTACCTTTAACAAGACACATAGAATATTTGTTTAAGTTTTTTTTTAATATATATATTTGCTTATGGGCGTTCCAATTGTCAAAATTTGCCTTTCCCACACTACTCAACGTGGAACCCTCCAAAAGGTCCTTTTAGGATACTTATACTCTTTGAAGAGCATTGAAGTAAAGGAGCATCTATTAATTTTAATAAGAAATTTCAGCTCCCTTCCACAGCAAAATTTTATTTTTATTTTTTTTATTAAGTGTCAATTCCAAGCAATTCCAATGACTCAAGCTATCTAACCCACTAATTCTCTAATTCCTCTTAAATTATGCACATTTACACATTAAAAAAGAGAGTAAGCATTAGATTCATTAAAATATAAAAAAAAACGTCCTTAACCATAAATTTCTCATAATGCTTTAAAAACTTAAATCAAACATTAAATAGAGATTAAATCAATTAATTAGGAAAACTATACCAATTTGCCAAGCTCACGAGATTGATAAATTGCAAGCATCAAAGTTTTGGGGATGATTAATTATTCTTCTACCCTATGCATGAACATAATGCAATAAAACAAAACAAATTAAATGCAAAATAAAACACTTGAATTTCCAATGATTCAAAATGTCATGCCTATGCAAAATGCACCAAAATGCAACCCCCACACTTAAATTTCACATTGCACTCAATGTGACATATAAAACAAATAAACACTAAAAACAAAATTAAAGAAATAAACAAACAAAGAAAGTGAAAACTCCCCTAAAATGGTGATTTTGGTGAAGAATAAGGTACTGGCAAAGGCACTTCACCAAATTTATATTTGAATTTGCACTTTAATTCACCACTACACCAAAATTGTTCATTGAGGTTGATGAAGGAAGAGAGTCTCCTTCTCCTTGGGCATTAGTCCTCCTTGATACACCTTACACCTTTGACCATACACCCGAATACACTCTCCTTTTGAATTCATAAGTTCGAGTGCACCATCAGAGAAACCTTGTTGCACCTTGAATGGACCACTCCACCTCGATCTTAACTTGCCCGGAAATAACTTCAGTCTAGAATTGAATAAAAGAACTAGATCACTAACTCCAAATTTCTTCTTGAAAATATGAGCATCATGCCACTATTTTGTTTTCTCCTTGAACAGCTTGGTGTTTTCATATGCTTAAAATCAAAGCTCATCCAACTCATTGAGTTATAATAAACGTTTTTCACTGGTGGCTTTCATGTCAAATTTCAGTGTTTTAATGGCCCAACAAGCTCAATGTTCAAGCTCCACCGGCAACTGACAAGCTTTCCCAAAAACTAATCGGTAAGAAGACACACCAATGGGAGTTTTTTATGTTATAAGATATGCCTACAATGCATCATCCAATTTAGTTGCCCAATCTTTCCTCGAAGAACCCATTGTGTTCTTCCAAAATCTTCTTTATCTCCCTGTTAGTGACCTCAACTTGACCGCTGGTTTGAGGGTGATATGTGGTAGCAACTCTATGGTAAACTTCATATCTCTTAAGCAATAACTCAAACTGGTTATTGCAAAAGTGTGAGCCTCCGTCACTAATCATAGCTCGAGGTACTCCAAATTTGCTTAACAATTGCTTAAAAAATCTTATCACCACTTTAGCATCATTTGTAGGTGAAGGAATAGCTTTCACCCACTTAGACACATAGTCTACCCCAACCAAGATATATTGGTTCCCAAGAGATGATGGAAAGGGACCCATAAAATCCAATCCCCGAACATAAAAAATCTCCACTTCTTGAATTAATTTGAGTGGCATTTCATTCCTCTTAGAGATATTCCCATGTCTCTGGCATCTATCACAGTGTTCCACATATTCCTTGGTACCACCATATGCAGAATCATGACAATGAGATAAAATTTCTAACATTTCAATTTCAGGAACACACCTCCTAATCAGCCCATCTCTATAAATCTTGTAGAGAAATGGATCCTCCCATAGATAACGCTTGACCTCATAAAGGAAATGTTTCCTTTGATGATAGGAAAATTATTAGGGTAACACTCCACATGATAAGTAATTAGCGATGTCTGCAACCTATGGAGCATTAAAATGTTGAACCGCTAGTAGTAAAGCATCAGGAAATTCATTATTGATATCCTCTTCTTGCCTCATTTATTTATAACCCTCTAACATAGACAAATGGTCAACTACAATATTCTTAAACCTTTCTTGTCCTTGATCTCTAAGTTAAATTCTTATAAAAGTAACACCCAATGAATAAGATATGGTTTTGCATCCATCTTAGCCAAGAGATATTTTATTACTGCATGATCAGTGAAAATAATAACCTTTGAACCAAGCAAGTATGACCTGAATTTATCAACGGCAAAAACCACCGTTAGCATCTTTTTCTCGGCTATGGTGTAGTTTAATTGAGCCTCTGTAAGAGTTCTACTTGCATAATATATAACATGAAGCTTGTTGTCTTTCCTCTAACCAAGCACCGCCCCTATAACGTGGTCACTTGCATCGCACATGATCTCAAAAGGAAGTGCCCAATCCAGAAGTGAAATAATTGGGGCTGAAACTAAAGCTTTCTTCAACCTATTAAAAGCATTTAAACAATCATCATTGAATATAAAAGAAGCATCTTTAACTAATAATTGGGTTAAACGCTTAGCAATTAAAGAAATTTTTTTAATGAAACGCTTATAAAAACCCGCTTGTCCTAGAAATCCTTAAACTCCCTTGACTGTTATTAGAGGTGGTAGCTTCTCAATAATTTCTTATGACCAAGGACTATCCCTTCCTCTACCATAAAATAACACTTTTCCCAATTAAGAACAAGGTTAGCCTCTTCACATCTTTTCAAGACCCTGTCAAGGTTAGACAAACATAATTCAAAAGAATCACTAAAATTAGAGAAATCGTCCGTAAATACCTCCATGATGTTCTCAATGAGATAAAAAAAAATTACTGTCATACATCTCTGAAAAGTAGTTAGTGCATTACGCAGTCCGAAAGGCATGCATTGGTAAACAAAAGTCCCATATGGGCACGTAAATGTTGTTTTCTCTTGGTCCTCTGGAAAAAAAAAATTTAGTTGTAACCTGAATAACCATCCAGAAAACAACAGTATGCGTGCCCTGCTATCCTCTCCAACATTGATCAATGAACGGGAGAGGAAAATGGTCCTTCCTTATGGTTGAGTTCAGTTTTCAATAATCAATATATACTCTCTATCCATTCTCTTTGAAATCAGCTCACCTGTTTCATTTTCCACAACAGTTATTCCACTCTTCTTCGATACACACTACACTGGGTTTACCCACTCACTATCAGAAATTGGGTAGATGATGCCCGCATCCAACAACTTGTCAATTTCCTTCCTGACTACCTCCTTCGTGTTTGGATTCAAGCACCTTTGTCTCTCTGTGATAGGTTTACTCCCCTCTTCCATGTGGATTCTGTGCATCAGAATTGAAGGACTAATCTCTTTGATGTCTGAAATCTGCCACCTAATTGACATCACCTTATTTCTCACTATTTCATATACCTTTTTCTCATGTTCAATGGATAGTTTATTGGAAATGATAATGGGTAAAGTGTTTCCCTCCCCTAAAAAGGTGTATCTTAAATGGATAGGTAACGGTTTAAGCTCTAATTTGGGTGGTTAATAACAATTGGGGGAGTAAGGTTGTCACTACGTACTAAAATTTTGGGTCTAACAAAAGTGGCTTCTTGTAAGGGTTCACTATATGCTTCACATGCCACACTTTTATCAATGATTTCTTTATTCGAATTCACCTCCATCACATAATCATCTACAACTTCCACTCTCATGCAAAATTCCTCTTCTATTGGGTACTTCATCAACCTAGGCATCACAAATTCCACACTTTCATCACCAACCCTAAGAGTGATTTTCCCCTCATGAACATCCATGATGGCTCTCCTAGTATTTAAAAATGGTCTCCCAAGAATTAGAGGACACTTTATATCCTCTTCAAAATCCAAAACTACAAAACCCACAGGAAAGATAAATTTGTCTACCTTAACCAAAACATCTTCAATGATCCCATGTGGTTTCTTTGTAGAATGATCTGCAAGTTACAAAGTCATGTTCATAGGGGTCAACTCACCAAGCTGTAATTTTCTGAAAAGAGAAAATGGCATAAGGTTAATACTTGCACCCAAACATCTAGGAAATTCATGAATACTAACTACACAAGGAAGAGTAAAGCTCCTTGGGTCTTTTAATTTAGTTGGTATTTTATGAGTGATGATAGAGCTGTAAGTTTCTGTTAATTCAACAGTCTGGTTGTTATCCCATCTCCTCTTATTGGTGATAATATACTTAAGATATTTAGCGTATGTTGGCATTTTTGCAAGAGCTTTAGCAAAAGGAATATTAAGTTCAAGCTTTTTAAAAGTATTTAAAAACTTACCAAACCTCTTTTGATCATTGGGTTTCTTCAATCTCTATGGAAAAGGCATCCTTGTCTCATATTTTTGTGAATTAGGCATAGGGGGTTGTTCTTTCCCATTACTATCTCTTATTTGTTGCTCTTTGCCTTCCTTGGAATGATCATCACCATTCTGAATTTTCTTGCCTTGTATTTCAACCACTTCTTTCTTAAGCTCATCTCCTGATCTTATCTCCTTGCCATTTCTCAATGTAATGGGTTTCAGTTGGTCCCTTGGATTTGTTTTAGTATTGCTTGGAAGATTCCCTTGATTTCTTTATGCTACTATATTAGCAAGCTATCCTAATTTTTCATACCCCATCTCACGTAGCCTAAGGTGGACGGCTGGTATCTCATCTCGTCTCACATAGCCCAAGATAGACACTAGAGCTTACTCTTCTATACTCTTCAAATCATCTTTAATTAAATTAAATAAACTTGAAGCTTAGAATTTTGTTTTAATATAAATATTTATATAGACATAACTCGAGTTCATATTGAAATAGTAGTAAAAATTAAGTTAATAATAGTTTAGTATACAATTTATAATAACATGTCTATAAAAGTTTTAAACTTAAAATGTATAATATGATAACCACTAAAATGAGAGCAACACCAGAGCAAGCTTGTTAGGCCGACCTTAATAATCTATCTATAGAACACCCTTAGATCATACGTCCACATCAAGCCTTGCTATTTGGAAAGATTATCAAAACATAGAAAAATAAGTACAGAAATACTCAGTGAATAGATATTACAAGCATAAAAAAATTTATCTTAATTAAACATAATAAACACCTTAAATCCAAAATACTAGAGTATTCATAACCAAATTATAATTCATTTAAAATATAAAATCCAATCTTGCTTTCAAACATATTCAAAGCTTAATCAATTAAAACATGTGCCTTTGCAAACATCAATACATCCTTTCAATTAAAATATCATTCACTTAAAACATTAAATCAATACCTACTTTCAAACTTGTGCTAACTCATCTAAGTCAAACACATGCTTTTATAATATCGATATAAACTTCCATGTGTATTAACCAACCCTATAACAAACATCAACCCAAACATAATGTACAGGCCATCATAAACTCACTCTCAAGGTGCACTTGAAGGCTAACCCTTTGACTACATTAGCACAGAACGACCTTCTCCCTTCACCGTCCTTCAATCAAGTGCCATATTGTTTATTGCGCAATAACAAACAACACAATCTCAAATGTGCATATATCACCTTAGCACATTCGTACATCTCATATAGGGTAGTAATACAAAAAACCAAATACCATTTTCATTAAATAAATAATTAAAACAATTCCATCACATTTATAATTCAATAAAGTATTCAAGATCAAACAACTTCTCATCATAATTCAAAGGAATAAAATCAAGCTGATTATAATCTTATTTAAATCATTGGGTAATTACAAATCATATTACCAAAAAAAAACATAGAGTAGTAACACACTTCGCTTGTGAACCCGAAACCATAATTGTTTCAAAGCTTGTAACATAACTAGTAATTCATGAGGTAAATAAGCTGAACTCAAACAATCTCAATACAAAAATTTCAAGTCCATAAAACAACATTAAAAGCTCTTTTTATTTTTGATATAAAGAGATTTTAAGGGTTTGAACATCTACTCACCAAAACAGCCTACAAAACACACCCAATCAATTCACTAAATTGCTTAGTTTGTACCTCCACTTTCCTTGCCTTTTCCAGCACCTAAAGCATGAAATTTATTTATAAATCATCAACATAACAATCTCATATTCTGATCTAATCATACAGCCCCCCAAACTATATGCAAAATATGCAAATTAATTTAATTGTACAAATCAACTCCATTAACTCTAAAAGGGTTGTTTTCAGGTCTAACTTAGAAAAAAAAAATTTGACTTGTAGAAAAGGAATTTTGACATCAAATTTTAATCAGAATTAGATATATATGTCTAGTAACTTAAATAAAAATTTCACTACAATTTCTCAACTATAAAATTGTTTAAGGATAGCTCAACATAATCAGCTTCAATAATCCTAGCAGACAGAGCAATTTAAAGTATGGCCTCAATTGACCATGTTATAGATAGAACTAGCTCTAATTAAAAACTAAAAATTTTTAGAGAACTCTTTCAAGTTTTTGTAGAATCAAACCAAACTTAATTTAGAGTTTCCTACCTCAAGATATACAAAAGTATCTAGACTCATTTTAACTCATGAACTTTGTAAATTTGGTTCATATAATCAAAATGGCTGCTTTCAGAGCTAACTTTGAAAAATTACTGGGATTTATAGAAATGGAATTTAATGCTTAAATTTTAATCAATATTAGCTTTATATTTCTAATAAATTCTATAAAAATTTCACTTCATTTGGACAACTATAGAGGGAGATATGGATAGTTGAACACAACCACATCAGTTTACTCTAACAAATTAAGCAATAAAAAGTTCAGTTTTGTTAGACCATCATACATACCAAATAAGCTCTAACTCAAAACTAAAAAGTTACATAGGACTCTGTAAAGATTTTTTATCATTAAAAACACTTAATTTGGAGCTTTCTAGCTCAAGATATGATAGAATTATAGAGACTAATAAACCAGAATATAAGAACCTGAAATCTGCAACTTAAGAACCATAGATTAAATCAACCAAAACAATAAAATTACTTACTAATTCAATCACCATAGGCTTTTAGGATGAAAATTACAGCCTAAAAAGTGTTTTTGATCCTCAAATTTAACTTGAAAAACTAGCCTAAGCTTGGAGAATCAACCAGCCCTTCTTATTCTCTTCCTTTTCTTTTTTTTTTCTCTCTTTTCTCAATATACATGGTCGCCCACTTAATGACCATGAATGGAAGAGGATGACAGTTCCAATTAGATAAGTCAACTAGTAAAATATCCATTTATACCCTTAATGAAATGAATAAACTTCCCTTAAATCCTTAGGCTTCTAATTGTGCATTCTAGGATGACTATTTATTTCAATTGAGTCTAAATCATTCTAAACTTTTGAATACTCATTCTTCACTTCATTTTTATTCCTAATCGCTTTTATTCTCATAATTTCACTCATTTTTAGTGTCATTAAAATTTAAAAATTCTCACTTTTTGATCAAGTACAAGTCATGGCTTAAACTAATACACTAACCTAACTATATGTAATACTTAACTTACATTTAAGGGCACGAGTTTTCTATAGCTATATCTATATATACTGACTTATACTTAAATTTAATCAATATATATATATATATATATAAATGAAATGTATAATGAATGCAAATGTACCAATAGTTAGGGTATGGGTATTACACCAACTGCACCCTAATGTTGTGAATTGAAGAAGCATGATTTTTCGTTATCTGATCAAACTTGGTCTCCATCTACTTCTGATTTTCATCTTGATGGCTCATCTTGTTGTATATAGCCTCCAAAAACTTATCCAATTTATTTTCCATTGAGGCCATGCGATGTTGATGAGGTTGTTGAAAACCCGGAGGTGCTTGCCTTGCCATGTTGTTTTGAAAGCCTTGGGGAACCAAATAGTTGTTATTGTTCCAAGAAATAATTTGGGTGATTCCTCCATCCTGGAATGTAAGTGTTCGAGAATGGATTGTTACCCTATTTTCGTTGAAATTGGCTTCCAACAAAGTTGATTTGCTCTAAGCTTGCATCTCCATGTACACCATTGTTGACACACCCACATTCTCCAATTGAGTACCCTACCATATTACAATTTTCACATGACAACTGTGAAGTTGTTGCACCCACTACATTTCTTTGGTTGAGATCCCCCATTTGCTTTGAAAGTGTGGCGATTTGGGCTTGAAGAGAAGTCACTACATCTACCCTAATTTTGCCTCCTTGCCTTAGTGGGTTTTGATGCTCTGCTGGCCAAAGATAGTTATTATTTGCCATCTCCTCCAAAAGTGAAAATGTAGCCTCAACTGTTTTTCGCATCAAAGAACCTGTAGTTGCTGCATCAATGGTGTCTCTAGTGGATCGAATAACACTATTATAAAAAGTTCTGATAAGCAAATTCATTGGAAAACTATGTTGAGGACAACTCTTTAGCAATTCTTTAAATCTTTCCCATGCATCACTCAAGGATTCCATCTCAAACTTTTGAAAGGTGGTGATATCCTTAAAAATCTTTGCCGTCTTTGAAGGTGGGAAATATTTTTCCAGAAAAGCTTTTGCCAAAAGATCCCATGTGGTGATAGAGGTAGGTGGCTGTGAGTTCAAACATGCCTTAGCTTTATCCTTCATTGTGAATGGAAAAAGTCTCAAGCGAATTACATCATCCGACACCCCATTATATTTGAAAGTATCACAAATTTCTAAGAAATTTGCAATGTGAGCATTGGGGTCTTTATTTGCCAAGCCATAAAATTGAACACTTGACTAGATCATTTGAAATAAGGTCGACTTAATTTCAAAATTGTCGGCGTTGATTGTTGGCCTTGCAATACTTTGCCAAGTACCATCTAAACCTGGCATGGCAAAATCCAAGAGTGTTCTTTCTTCTTCTCATTGTTCTGCCATGGTACTTGATTCCTCTTGAGAATGCCTCCTATTCTTTCTTTCAAACCGTGTAAGTTCTAGAATAAAAATGAGAGGGTTTATCCCTGTTCTTTAAGTATCATGCATACACCAAAATAATTCCTGCAATAATTTAAAAAAAAATATGAATATCAAAAAAAAAAACTTGTACTAAAATAATTCCTCCTATTCGATGTATGCTATCCAATTACGATTGTACTAAAAATCACCCTAAGGTAGATTCTCAGGAAAGAGTGGTGGGTCACAATGGTCCACTTAAGTACCACACTCCTAGACAGAATTTTACCAAGACAAGTAATTTAATAGCATAATAATTCACGACAACTATACCTGACAATAGCTAAACTTAAATCAATAAAAATAGAACCAATTATGTTGTTAAACTTATTCATTCCTTGGCAACAACACCAAAAACTTGATTGGTTCTCGCAAGCATACAAGTTTGACAAGTAATATAGAAGAAATAAAAGTCGATCCCATAAGGATTGAATGCCTATCCAACTATTAATTCTATTTTTAACTTGTTTAAGAATCAAATATTAAGTGAATTATAATTACTAAATTTTAATAGCCAAAATGAAACTAAAAAAATCAATTAATTTAAATTTTAACAAGCGATAATGAGAATGATGTTAGGGATTGTATCACTATATTCTAATTAAGTCAATCACAAGAAATTAATCTTTCTTTCTATTGCAATTCTTGGGGTTTCAATAATAACAATTAATCTTTCTCAAGTAAAAATTATTTAATTTATTTCTATCAATTGAAAAAGCTTTAACTGATTCTCATTAAATTAAAACGTAATCAAATTTAGTAAATAAATCATGAAGCACATTCAATTTAAATTAAAATAATTTAAGCTATCTCTAGACTTAAATCAATTAATCAAGCACTCATACTCCTTTTAAGATTGGTATTTCTCAATAATTAACCTTAATTAAAAATTAATTAAGAATGGCCAAATCATAAACAATTAAGTTTAATAAATGCTTAATGCAATTTAAAAGAAAAACTAATAACTAAATCAACTTAAATTAAAATAAGTTCAACAATCCCCAACATAAATAAATTTAGCTAGAGACAATATTCATCATGCTCTCAAATTCAAAAATAAAATACATTAAGAACTTAAAAAAGTAAAGAAGAGAGAAAGAAAAACTCTTTTTAATGCAGCTCTTTTCCAGCAACTCTTCTTGTCTTCTCCCTTTTCTATTGTCTACTTCTTTTTTTTTTTTCACATTGCATGAACCGTGCACACACAACTAACTCTTCTTTTATTACATGCACAGACAACACTAT
>CATIWM010596373.1:0-17082 GCA_949671775.1 Mallotus repandus | reverse complement strand
CAATGGTATGCACTACATGGTGACATTTATTGATGATTATTCAAGATATGTCTTGGTTTATTTCATGAAAGAAAAATCTGAAACTCTAGCAAAATTCAAAGAGTTCAAGTTGATGGTTGAAAGTGAAGTTGGAAGCAAAATGTGGTGCCTTCATACTGATAATGGGGGAGAATACATCTCTGATGAGTTCTCAAGTTATCTTGTCCAGTGCAAGATTAGGGGCAACTGAATTTTCCAAATATGCCACAACAGAATAGTGTTACAGAAAGAAAGAACAAGCATCTTGTAGAAGTATACAAAAGCATGTTGCAAGCCAAGAATGTCACTGGGAGATTTTGGGCGAGTGTATGAAAACAGCAGCTCATATAATCAATAGACTTCTTCAACTGAAGATAGGATTTATGTCTCCATTTGAGAAATTATGGAGCATGAAACCTACAGTGAGCCACTTTAAAGTATTTGGTTGTGTTTGCTATGTATTTGTACCTTATCATCTACGTAGCAAGTTCAAGAAAAAGGAAACCAAGAGTATCTTTGTGGGCTATGATTAGAATAGAAAAGGATGGAGATATTGTGATCCTACAACTGGCAAATGCTTTGTCTCACGACATGTTGTATTTGATGAGACATCATCATGGTGGACACCAGAGTATGTTGCACTTCCCCACTCCAATGAAGAAGAAAAATTGCATGAGGAGTGTGAAGAGCAGTCAACAGAAGTTCAGCAGAGTCCAAGCAGTTTTAACCTCAAGAAAGGCCATGGCATACTGGTGTGTATCAAAGGATAGATGCTGAGGATCAACCAATAGTGGAGATGCCAAAAGAACAACCTACAACATCACCAATATAGTTGAGAAGATGAACTCAGGTAAAAATAAAAAATCCTAAATATGCTAATGTTGCAGTGGTGGAAGAAGAAAAAGAACCAACATCATTTAAGGAGGCATCATAGAAAGCTGAATGGAGAAAAGCCATGGAAGAGGAGATCAAAGCCCTTGCTAAAAATCAAACTTGTGACTTGGTGCCAAAACCTAAAGATGTGAAGCCTATCTCGTGCAAGTGGGTGTACAAGATCAAGACTCATCCAGATGGCTCAATTGAGACATACAAAGCTCATCTGGTAGCACAAGGATTCTCACAACAATATAGGCTAGACTATAATGAAATGTTTAGTCTAGTGGCTAAGATTTCATTGTTCATGTTTTGTTGGCACTTGCTGCAAGCAACTTTTGGGATTTATGGTAGATGGATGTCAAGAATGCCTTTCTTAATGAAGAGCTGGATCGAGAAGTGTACATGGAGCAACCTAAAGGATTTGAGAACAAGCTCAATCCTGAGTATGTTTGCAAACTGAAGAAGGCATTGTATGGGTTGAAGCAAGCCCTTAGAGCATGGTATGGCAAGATTGCTGAGTTTCTTATCCATAGTGGCTATGGAGTTGCACCGGCCAATTCGAGTTTATTTGTCAAAGCTCAAGAAGGGAAGCTAGTAGTAATTCTTGTTTATGTTGATGATCTCATCATCACCGGAGACGATGTTAACGAGATCCATCATATAAAGAAGAATCTATCAATCCGATTTCAGATGAAAGAACTTTGTGAGCTGAATCACTTTCTTGGATTAGAAGTGGAGAATACAAGAGAAGGGTTATTCTTATGTCATGAGAAATATGCAAGTAATCTCCTTCAAAAGTATGGAATGCTTGACTGCAAACCTCTTACTCTTCCAATAGAGGTGAACTCTAAATTAAGCATCGCATAAGGCAAAAATTTGAAGGATTCGATGATGTACCGACAGATAGCTGGCAGTTTGATCTATTTGACATTGACAAGGCTAGACATTGCATTTGTAGTTGGAGTAGTCAGTCGATTCATCCAAACTCTAAAAATTCACACCTGGAAGCTGTTCAGAGAATTTTGAGGGACATCAAAGGAACACTTGATCTCAGGTTATTTTATAAAAGTAAAATGACTTGTAAGTTTAAAGGATATTACGATGCTGATTGTGCCGGTGATTATGATACATGAAGATCAACCACCTATTATGCATTTAGTTTGGGTCTGGAGTTGTTACTTAGTGTAGTAAAAGACAACTAATAGTGTAACTCTCAACAACAGAGGCTGAGTATCATGCAGCAACGATGGTAGCACAGGAAAGTATGTGGTTAGTACAGTTATGAGAGAATTTACACCAACCAGTTGATTATCTAGTACCACTATACTGTGATAATCAGTCAACTATTTATTTAGTTGAAAATCTAGTGTTTCATGCTAGAACAAAGCATGTGGAAGTGCAATATCATTTTATTCGTGAAAAAGCCTTAACTGGGGAGATCAAGGTGATCTATGTGAAGACAAAAGAACAATTGGCAGACATTTTCACTAAAGATCTTAACAGTGAAAAATTAGAAGAATTTCGAGAAGAACTCGACATGACTTCAAGGAAGAAGATTAGAGATATTAGTAATAAGGGGGAGTGTTAAAATCATTACTAATAAAATCTTCTAAATGTTTTTGGTGCAACCAAAATTAGGCAAATTGCTCTGCCAATTTAAAAAGCAAGTAGACCATGCACTTGCAATTTGCCGATAAAAATGAAATAATTAACTTGAAGGGATAGTTGGTAAAATGCATATTGAACGGTGTAGATTGGCTCATGAACAGTGAATTTTGCACTATAAATAGGTTCAGATTCATGCTGAAATACACACCAAGAGAGAAAGAAAATTATTTGTGAGTGTGTGCATCAAGTGTGAGTGAATGTTATAAGTGAGTGGTATGTGTAGTGTATGAGAGAGTGTGTGCTGTGAGTGGCAAATAAAAGTGAGGTACTAGTGGGTGGGTTTTGTAGTATGTATACAAGAGTGGAAATAATTTGTGAGCTTGGGTTATAAAATATTTTCCTTTTTGTAATAGTGAATTTATTTAGTTGAAAATTTATTTTCTTGTTCACTATTATAGTCTTTCATTTTTTATGTGCTAATAATTATTTTATTGTTATTTTTAATCAACTCTAACTCAACACGAACTGTGGCGTGGCTAGCAAATAGAAACCACCCAATTAATGGGTCTTCAAGATTTCTCTCAATTGACCAATAGGGCGACCTGGTTCTATACGGTGACCGCAATCTAGTTTGGTCAACAATTGTTTCCACTGAGACACCAGAAGATTTGGTTGTGTAGCTCTTGAAACACTAAGGCAAAGCTTTGATCATCCAACAAATACTCTTATACAAGGGATGAAAATTGGACTTAATAAAAAAATTGGTCAGAACTAGTTCCTAACATCTTGGAGATCAGCAAATGACCTAGGCATCAGAAGCTTTTCGTACAGACTTAACCCTCATGGTTCACCACAAGGCTTTTGTACAATGCTAAAAATCATACTGTTGGAGAACTAATCCATGGCCATGGAGATTGTTGAAATTTAGGTGTATAAAGTAATAAAATAGCACGTGAAAAAATAAGACAATAAAATAGTGAACAATAAATATTTTCATTAATAATAAAGTCACTATTATAAGACTTAATGCAACTCAAGCCAAAAAAGAAATTATATCCACTCTCTCTACACCACTCATACACAAATACACTACACTTGTTTTACACATTATACATACTCACTACACACACAACTCACTTTATTCACTATCCCTTGCCTTATTTCTTTCAAGCTCTACTTGTCTTTATTTTTCTCTCAATTGATGCAATCATAGAAGGCCGTCCAAGGCCTTTATATAAGCCATAGCACGTATAAAAGACAAAGAAAACAAATCAAATTTTCTAACTTTGTGGGCACCAAATTTCGGTGCTTAAATTCTTGACTTGTTTTTTTTTAATTTTCAAACTTGTGGGCTCCACAGAGATACCCACAATATTAATAATGATTTTTAACACTCCCCCTCATTATTGATATCCCTGATCCATTTTCTTGGAGTCATGCCGATCTCTTTTCAAAATTCTTCTAATTTTTTACTATTGAGACATTTAGTGAAAATATTTGCCAGTTGTCCCTCCGTCTTCACCTGAATCACCTTGATCTCCCCTGTTAAAGCTTTTTTGTGAATAAAATAATATTGCACCTCCACATGCTTTGTTCTAGCATAAAACACTAGGTTCTCAACCAAATAAATGGCTGATTGATTATCATAGTATATCGGTACCAGATAATCCACCGACTGGTGTAAATTCTGCAATAATTGTACTAACCATGTACTTTACTGAGCTGCCATTATTATCACATGATACTCAGCCTATGTTGCTGAGAGTGACACCGTTGGTTGTCTTTTGTTGCACCAAGTAACAATTCCAAAACCCAAGCTAAATGCATAACCAGTGGTTAATCTCCGCGTATCATAATCAGCATCACAATATCCTTTCAACTTGTAAGCTATTTTACTTTTATAAAATAGATCGAGATCAAGTGTTCCTTTGATGTACCTCAAAATTCTCCAAACTGCTTCCAGGTGAAGCTTTTTCAAAGTTTGCATGAACTAGCTGACTACTCCAACTACAAATGCTATATCTAGCCTTGTCAATGTCAGCTAGATTAGACTGCCAACTATTTATCGATACATCGTGGAATCTTTCAAATCTTTTCCTTCTATAATGCTCAATTTAGAGTTCATCTCCATTGGAAGAGCAAGAGGTTTACAGTCAAGCATCCCATACTTTTGAAGAAGACTTCTTGCATATTTCTCCTGACATAGGAATATTCCTTCCTTTGTGTGCTCCACTTCTAATCCAAGAAAGTAGTTCAGCTCCCCAAGTTCTTTCATCTAAAACCGGACTAATAAATTCTTCTTGGTCTGATGGATCTTATTAACATCTTCTCAAGTGATGATGAGATCATCAACATAAACAAGAATTATTGCTAGCTTCCCTTCGCAAGCTTTGACAAATAAACTCGACTGGTGCAATTCCATAGCCACTATGGATGAGAAACTCAGTAATCTTGCTATACCAAGCTCTATAAGCTTACTTCAATTCATACAATGCCTTATTCAACTTGAAAACATACTCAAGATTGAGCTTGTTTTCAAATCCTTCAGGTTGCTCCATGTATACTTCTTGATCCGATTCTCCATTCAGAAAGACATTTTTAACATCCATCTGCCATAAGTTCTAAGATTTACTTACAGTGAGTGCTAGCAAAACACGAACAGTTGCAATCTTGGCCACTGGACTAAAAGTCTCATCATAGTCTAGTCTGTACTGCTGTGAGAATCCTCGTGCTACCAAACGAGATTTGTATCTCTCAATTGAGCCATCTGGATGAGTCTTGATCTTGTACACCCACTTACATGAAATAGGTTTTACATATTTGGGTTTTGGCACCAAGTCCCAAGTTTGATTTTCAGCAAGGGCTTTGATCTCCTCTACCATGGCTTTTCTCCATTCAGCTTTATGTGATGCCTCCTTAAAGAGTGTTGGTTCTTTTTCTTCTTCTATTACTGCAACATTAGCATACTTAGGATTTTTCTTTTTCTCCCTGGTTAATCTTCTTAACTGTATTTGTGATGTTGCAGATTGTTCTTCTGGCATCTCCACTATTAGTTGATCTTCAGCATTTATCTTTTGATACATACTAGTCTGCCATGGTCTTTCTTGAGGTTGAGACTGCATGATAGATTCTAGACTCTGTTGAACTTCTAATGATTGCTCTTCACACTGTTCGTGCAATAGTTCTTCTTCATTAGAGTTAGGAAGTGCAATATACTTTGGTGTCCACCATGATGATGTTTCATCAACTATAACATTTTATGAGACATAGCATTTGCTAGTTGTAGGATCACAGCATCTCCATCCTTTTCTGTGCTCATGATATCCACAAAGATACACCTGATTTCCTTCTTATCAAACTTGCTACGTAGATGATCAGGTACAAATATATAGCAAAAACAACCAAAAACTTTGAAGTGGCTCACTGTTGGTTTCATACTCCATAACTTCTGAAATGGAGATATGAATCCCATCTTCGGTTGAGGAAGTCTATTTATTATGTAAGCTATTGTTCTCATGCACTCGGCCTAAAATCTCCCATGGAAATTCTTAGCATGCAATATGCTTTTGCATACTTCTACAAGATGCTTATTCTTTCTTTCTGCAACACCATTTTATTGTGGTATATTTGGACAAGTCAACTGCCGCCTAATCTTGCATTGGACTAGATAACTTGAGCACTCATCATAGATGTATTCTCCCCTATTACTAGAATGAAGGCATTGAATTTTGCTCCCAACTTCACTTTCAACCATCTGCTTGAATTCTTTTAACTTTGCTAGATTTTCAGATTTTTCCTTTATGAAATAGACCTAGACATATCTCGAATAGTCATCAATAAATGTCACCGTGTAGTGCATACCATTGATTGGTGATTGCTTTACTTTCCTAAATACATTTGAGTGGATTAACTTTAGTGGTTGTTTGGCTCTGAATGATGATTCTTTATATGGAAGTTGGTACGCCTTTCCATATTGACATCTTGCATAAACCACATTAGCACGAACATCAAGATTAGGTAGCCCTCTTAATGAGGACTTGCTCATCATCATTTTCAACTTATGATAGCTGACATGTCCTAAACGTGCATGCCACAAGTCAGTTGTATCACCACCTTTTGTCTTCTACACGTAAGCATCTTCTGCTAACAAGACGTATATGGAATCCACTTTCTATCCCTTAATTATTGGTGTGTCAATTATTTTAACTTGTTGACAAACCTTAACATCTTCGGGGTCGAACACAATATAGTTACCACAACCAGTCAAATCTGAAACTGACAGAAGATTCTTCTTCATGCTTGACACTCTGTATAGATCCTCCAACTGCACTTGTTGATTTGAATAGGAAGTGATCATTGTGTCACCAATATGAGTGATTGGTAGCTGCGAGTTATCTGTAGTTACCACAACTCACTTGCCTTTATACTCTGATGCATTATGGAGCTTGTTTTTATCTTCTATCATGTGACTAGAACAACAAGATTCAAAGATCCAACACTTCTCATAATCAATTCTATGAGAACTATAAGCACTAGATGCCTGCTCCTCTTATACTTATATTGTGATAGCCATAAGGCTAGGGACTTCCAAAATCTCTAAACTGGAACACTCTTCCATTGGCACTTTCTTTATGAGTACTGCTTCAGCATCCCACTCTGCTTCATCCTGGTGGCGATTGCTTGTTGTTGTTGCATTACTTTAAACAGTCTTCTTCTTAGACCAGCAATCTCTGGCGTAGAGTCCTTTCTTGCCACAGTTGAAACACTCGCCATTCTGATATCTATAATTCTTAAATTGTTGATTGTTGTACTGCTGCTTCTGTTGACCCCCCCCCCCCTCTGGTTGGACATTACCTCATCTCTTTCCTCCATTCCTACCATGGGTTAGATTCTTCTTTTTGTTGGTGAAGAGTGCCACCTCTCTAGTATTCAAGGATACTCCAACCTGTTTTGCTAGAGTTTCTTGACTTACCAATACATCCTCTAACTCTTCGATTGAAGGTTGTGTGGGCCAACCTTGAACTGCAACCATGAAACTGTGGCACTAAGGTCATAGTCCGTGAATGATGATTCTCCTCATTCTGCTGCTTACTATTTTGGATGCCTCATCCAACTCAGCAATTTCTCGACATAGGGACTTCACTTTGGTAAAATACTGACTAATTGTCATATCTTTTTGTGAGATAGACATTAGTTCATTTTCCAACAGTTGAAGTTTTGGCGTCATTCCTTTTTTAGAACCGTAGAGCAAGAGAAACCCAAGCTTCTTTCAGTGTGGTAGCATTTCTTATGTGTTCCATCATCTCCTCTTCAATGGTTGTTTTGATGGAAAATATGGCTTTCCCTGCTTTAGCTCTCCATTTTCTGAGATTGCCATTATTATCATCTGGTGGTGGTGATGTAGTCTTCGTCTCGGCAATAATCTCCCAAAGATCTTGACCTTGCAAATATGACTCCATGCAAGTCCTCCATGTGCTATAATTATTATTATTTAATTTTTTAATAACACCGATATTACCAGATTCTGCCATAGTGACTTGGATTTAGCAGCCTCGCGTTTCACCAAGCAAGCGTGGTTCCGAACCAATGAGCTTCACAGTTCCAAATTATGCACGTGCAAAATCTCCCCCAGCAGTATATTAAAAAATTATCAATAAATCTTTTCTGATGTGGAAGATCAGTCAAAACTGTAACCATAGAGCATACTCAGAATTTTAAGAGAAATTATAACCACAGCTCTGATACCACTTACTGAAATTTAGGTGTATAAAATAATAAAATAGCACGTGAAAAAATAATACAATAAATAGTGAACAATAAATATTTTCACTATTAATAAAGTCACTAGTACAAGACTTAATACAACTCAAGCAAAAAAAAATTATTTCCACTCTCTCTACACCACTCACGCACAAATACACTGCAGTCGTTTTACACCTCATACACACTCACTACACACACAACTCACTTTTTTTATTCACTCTCCCTTGCCTTATTTCTCTCTAGCTGTACCTGACTTTATTTTTCTCTCAATTGATGCAATCACAAAAGTCCATCCAAGGCCTTTATAGAGGTAATAGCACATAACCACTAGGGGGTTGAGATAAATCATGAACTTTTTTCTTTTGATTTAATGCCATGATTTGAATTCACTCTATTAGCTTAGAATGAAAGAAGAATAAGCATTTTTCTTGAAAGAAAGGGGATGGTGTCAATCCTCATAGTTTCTGTTGCAACAACATGGTTTATAATTGTCATATTTCTATACTTTTGGCTCAAAACCAAGAAAAAGAAATGGTAAGAAAGATATTTGCAACTTCTATATTCTTTTCCAGGAAATTGTGCTTAGATGTATCATAAATCATAATTGAAGGCAAAAGATTAACTATTTTCTGATAACCATGTTGATCTTTTTTTGAAAATATCCGTTTTCCATTTCATTTATTCAAGGACAACAAAGAAAAAGTGGAACAAAAGTTTACTTGATCCTATAAATGATCCAAACTACTACAAACATACAATGGCAGCTTTGGATGAGTTTAATCTCAAAACCATTCTTGCTGCCACTAACAATTTTTTTCCAGCTAACAAAATTGGACAAGGAGGTTTTGGGACCGTTTATAAGGTATGAGCTTAACATTTTATTGGAATTGAATGCTTCTGTGAACATGTAATTGTATTATAGAAATGATTATTTAACTAGGAGAAGATTAATCTTCCAAAATGGGCTTTTAGGGTCAGCTTTCTAATGGCCAGGAGATTGCTGTAAAAAGAATGTCCAAAACTTCAATGCAAGGAATAGAGGAATTGAAAAATGAAGTGATGTTGATTGCGAAGCTTCAGTACAGGAATCTTGTGAACCTTCTTTGTTGCTGCATTGACAGGAAAGAACAAATGTTGATATATGAATACTTGCCAAACAAAAGTTTAGACACATTTATTTTTGGTAAGTCTTTTTTAATTTCCAATTTTAGCAGAACAAAAGTTTATAATATTGTGGATCATCAAACTTTCAGTTTACTTTTATTTGGATAATAAATTTTAATTTGTATCATTTTCATATCCAATGTTCAATTTAATTATCACTGATTAATGTCCTAGAGGAGATATAATAACGTGGCAATCAAAGTGAAAATTTTTTAAATATTCGCTACGTCATTTTCCACGTTATTATCCAACTTTAATGGATTAGATGCACCTGTTATTACTATATTTTAATTTATTTCAATTTGAATAAAAGTTTTCAATTTGTATTTCTAATAATATTTGGATACTAAATATTTTTTAGTATAATTACATGTGTAATCAACATATGTAATCATATATAAGTTCCACATTCTAAGTAAATCTTAAATGCTATGTTTGGATGCAAAGGATTTGAATATGGATTTGGATATCAATTAAATCTCTTGTTTGGAAACTACATGGATTTACACTTATGAGGATTTGAAACAAATCCACAAGAAATTTCATAGCTTATTTAGTAAGTATTTGAAATGACATGTAACTACATGTTATTTGAAATTCTTATATTTGAAATTTAAGATTTGAAATATAAGATTTCAAATCAAATACTTGCATCCAAACACACTCAAAGTTTACATTTTATCTCAATTCATTTGTTCCACATTCTAAGTAAATCTTAAAGTTTACACTTTATCTCAATTCATTTGTCACATTATTTTCCACCTTAAATATTTCTCTTTCTCTAATGCTTAGAACAGTAGCAATAACTAACGCTTATCTAACAAGTAGGACTGACTGCTTTTATGCATAATCATTCTAAGATCTAGTAGGTAACAACAATTGCATTTACCATGGAAACCCTAAATTTTGTTTCTAGCTAATGCAGTACATTCAAAGAGTATTCTTATTTTGATTGCCACATCATCATATCTCTTTTAGGATACTAATTTGTAATACTTAAATGGAATGTTATGTACCAAAAACACGCAATTTAAAATTTAGTTTCCAAATTAAATTAAAATAAAAATTTAATGATCAAAAGTGCATTTAATACAATTACTTTAGGTGAGATAGAGGATGAGATATTGAATATTTAGAGAATAATCTCACTCCAACTGCTATCATATCTCCTTTAAAACATTCATTGATGATATTTAAATTGAATGTCGTGTATTTAAAAAGATACAAATTAAAATTTACCATCTAAGATAAAATAAATGAAAGTTTAATTATCACATGTACATTTAACCCGGTCTAATAATATGTCAACAAAAAGATACCACTCAAATATAAAGACTAAACAAAATTCTATTTGATTTCATTTGACCAGATGAGAGAAAGAAACCATTAATGAATTAGGAAAGACATTTCAATATTATTGTTGGAATTGCTCGTGGGATATTATATCTTCATTAAGATTCAAGGTTAATAATTATTTATAGGGATTTAAAAAGTAGTAACATTCTCTTGGATGCCAACTTGAATTTGAAAATTTCAAATTTTGGCTTAGGTAGGTTATTCAAACGTGATCAATTTCAGGACAAGACAAATAGAGTTGTTGGAACATTGTAAGTATATCATACACTAAAATTATAAAGCGCTTAAACAAAATTAATTCTTAATATAAATTATTTTATGTTTTTGTTTTTCAGTGGATATATGTCACCTGAATACGCAATTTTTGGAAAATTTTCAATAAATTCAAATGTTTTTAATTTTGGGATCATATTATTGGAAATTATAAGCGGCAAGAAGAGCAATGGCTTTAATCATACGGATCCTTCGCTAAGCTTGATTGGTCATGTTAGTAACAAAAATTTCTCACACTATGCCATTATATGTATAAATGTATCCTTTGCATTAATATCAATTACTCACATTAATCTTTTTTTTTTTTGAGGTTTGGAAGTTATGGAAGGAAGTTAAAGCATTGGAGATAGTTGATTCATCAATTTTAATGGGATCTTCATATAGTTCTAAAGAAGTTTTTAGATGCATACAAGTTGGGTTGCTCTGTGTTCAAGAAGATGTAATGGATAGACCAACTATTTTAGAAGTTGTTCTATTGTTGAAAAGTGAATTAATTCTTCCTTCTCCAAAACAACCTACTTTCATTTTCAAAAAAAAAAAAATTCTAGTAATCATAACTTACCAGGAGCAGAAGAAGGAATTTTCTCTATAAATGATATGGCCATCACTATAGATTTAACTCGCTAATCATCTAATAGAACTCTTTATTCTATCAATAATTTAAGATATAATTAGTTTTAGTTATTTTATTTGTAATTATTTTTGAATATTAATATTTTTTGTATGTCCACTATCATATACACAAAAGATATAGGAGAATGTACAATTTTAATCCTTATGGCTTTGACTTCTAGCAAAACTAATTTTATGGTTTTTCTTGTGATATTTATAATTATCTTTTATATTCGGAAGAAATGTAATTAATCATTATGTGATTTGACCCATTTTTTATTAGAGGCGTGTGGTATTTTTCATGATAAAGAGGTAATATGTGATTCAATTAGCAACTAGAGGCAATTCCTATTAACACCGTTAAAAATGAAGACTTGTGTTGAGGTCATTTTTCAAAACCTTGACAGTCGATGATAAAAAAGTTGAAACATCTCATTATACAATTAATTTGATGAACAAAATTGATATTCAAACCATTTCTAAACTAACCAAACCATTAAAACCTTACTTGATCACCAATTAAACCATTGCAAGACCTAAACAAACCTTAATCAAACCTTTACCATACTCTTTTGATATTGAGAAAGATGTTTGAGAAGAATAATGAGAGATAAGTTTACTCAAGTTGTGTCTTCTAAACCAATAAGGGCAGTCCTATGTAAGGACTGTTTATAGTCTGTATTCTGTAGTTTTCAATCTGGTTTTGAATCGTGAAGCTAGGTTTAACCTCTGGAATCCTTGAGAACAAAAGTAAAACATTGGTCAACAAGACTTTTTAGTGGTCAAATTGAGCTCCTGGAGTTGAATTTCAGCATAAAACTGTCTTCTAAAATTCCAGTGTGTCAATAGGTCCCAATTGACAAAAAGTCAAATTTGGCCTCTAGTGGTAAAACCAGGCCTTAAAACTGTTTACCTCACCTATCCTTATCCAAAAAGAGACACTTGTCAAAAATGACACTTTCCAAGTTTAGAATATTTCAAATTTGGAATATACTAGGACATGCATCAACCTTGTAGAGGAAGGAGATATACGATTACATAATAACCTTAAATATCCTCATTTATTTACACTAAATGGCACTAACCTTAAATGCCTGTAAATATAAACTTTAAGGAAAGCTTTAGGGGGTTTTTTACCACTTCCAATTTGAGAGAATATTCCAGCACAAAAACTAAGATAGATGCCCAAAATTCTCTCCAAAAAATCCTTAGAAAATTAGGAAAACTTAGGAAAAATAAGGGAAAATTATGCCAAAATTACTCTACCTTAATTTCTCTCTATTTTCTTCTCAATTTCTTTCAAGAATAACAACTTCAAACACCCAAAACCATAACTTAGCTCCTGTAAAACCATTCATCTCAAATCAAAACTAAATCCTTCATTAAAACTTATGAAAAACACTTGACCCTTTAACTCCAATTTCAATTCTCTTCAATAAATAGTTGTTTTTTAGTGAGTTTTAACCTAAATTTTAAGGCTAAACATTTTCAAGAACATCATTCTCATTGACTCTCATCTCAATTATGGGGTTTGGGCTTTGAATTTGAGTTTTGAAGGTAAAAAGTTACAAATCTGCACTATTCCGAGATGAACAACCAGATTTGGCCCATGAACAGCCAAACCGACTATTTATGCTCTAAATCTTGCTAGTGATGGCCCTTAGACAGGTTGTTGTGGCCCTAAATCCTGCTAGATAGGTGCTTATTCCAGCCATCTATCCCTCTACAATCCAAATGATTCCAATGATATGTTTTAAGGTTTCCAAGGGTTCACACTTGCTTGAGCATGATTCTATCTCTTCTCTACAATCCTAGGATGATGTAATTGATGTTTTTTAACATATTTTTTCTATTTTTAACTGATTTTACAATGATTTTCTTTTTATTTCTTTAAACTCCTCTTTAAGTGCTTTCAAGTATGATCCATGCTTTTATTTTTAAATGGTGATTGTTATTGTGTTTATTAATGTTTATATGACTTTTAATTGAATGTCGTGTTAGTTTTCTTTGTGGTTTATGATTGATTTCAGTGTTGATTTAGTCCTAATTACTATGTTGTGCTTGTGTTGTTGTTAATAAGAATCTTGTCATTTTAATTGTTGTGATTTCTAATTGTCATTGTTTGTTCAAATCATGTTCTAATTTAGAGTTTTTATTATTTGTGAAGTATTTTGATTTTTTTTATTTGATTTATAATTTGTGCATTTTTTGAGTTTGTTATTGATTTACATGTCCTAATATGCAAATATTGTGTACAAAGTGCTTGTTGTTACAATCTTTGATAGAAGTAATTTATTTACGTGTCTTTTTTTCAATTTTAGAGTCTTGTGAGTCTCAGTTTGCATATTTTACACTTTCATTGAGGTAATTTGGGCATTTTCATGTGTTCATGTTCATTTTTGAGTTAATTTTGTTTCTAAGTGCAATTGTGCCTATTTAGTATCTCTAGCTTAATTGGAGTCTTATTTATAGTGTCAATTAATTAATTTGTTATCTAATATTTTTTCTTGATTATACCAACATTTCTATGTTAGTATCGATGTGTCGTAGTGCCATTTTTGTAATATAAAATGACATTGTAAATTATCCATATGGTAATAAAATATTCATTTAAATAAAGTGTTTGTTTATTTGAGTATTTACCCTTTAGTATTATGTTAAATAAATTTATTATCAAGAGTTGATAATATGAGCTACAAATTTATTTAGCACATATGCTATAAATTGTTCATAGTCAAATAATTAATATTTGGGTAATATTAATTAAACTATCACCTCTGTCTATTTTTCTTGATTAGTATGTAATGCTAATAGTTGGAGGTAGTGAGTCTTATGCTACTTGATATGAGATGTCAGAATAGACATATGGGTACTCATGTGATCAAATAGTGACATTAGATTTGTGATTGCAAGGATATTCACTTATAATCAACGATCACAGTCTAGGTCACAATGGTGCATATAGTCCTTTGACTTGAGTTGACATGGTGAGTGGTTAGGGTTTGTTACCACTTGCATACTTATGTTAATCACATATGGGTATATGGCGTGTGGTGGCTCTAGTCAGTTAAATGTAGGGATGAGTATTCAACCACGATGGGATTCATTGCCTAGAGTGAACCGGGATAGATCTTATGCTATCTGAGTTTGTTCTTGATGAATAAGTTTTTGGCTAGGACAAACATAACACAGGATGATAGAGTTTCAGTACTAAAAAAGTCTTTCTAGTATTTGTTTTATTTTATCAAGAATAACTTGAGATGAGGTGATATAATACAATTATTAGAGTTTGATTAAACATTGACTTTAGGCTATATCGGGATCTTCTAATGAAGGGATTTTAGTGCATGGTAATTATGACCAAAAGGGTTCATGTGAATCAATATATGCATTCATTTCTAATTGGGTAGTTATGATATTGATGCTAGGGTTCACTCACAATTTATGAGAACTAAATATTTATAATTAGGATTTTCACATTTAGACTTAAAAGAGTTTCAAATAATATCAAGTATTGACGTTATATTCTCATTGCCAATTAGACATGAACTTAGTAAGTCACACCTACAAAAGTTTTACCAAATCACCATTTATATTAATCTAATTATTGATTAAAGTTTTTAATAAATTAATTAAGATTAATAGAATTGGATTTATGCTTTAAGCAATTATTCTAGCATATCATCAAATCTAATTCAAATAAGAGTTTAGTTATTAATTTATACTTAATTAATATGAGATATTAATTAAAGTATTAAATTAATAATAATAATAATAATATATGTTGTTTCTGTGGACTTGGATTAATGGCCCAAGTTGTATGGGCCTATGCCCAAAAGAGTTTTGGACCAAAGATTAATCTAAGGCCCATTAACCTAATCTAGGCCTAATAACTTTATAGATTGGGCTTGGCCCATTTGATTTATGGATTGGGCTTAGCCAATTTATTGGCCCAAGAGTTGGCCCAATAACCAAGGCCAAGTCTATGAATACATGTATAAGTCATTTTTGGCATATTAGGTATGATATATCTCTAATGTGTAAAATGTTGACTTTAGGGCAAAATAATGATTAGGTTGTATTGATTAATGTAGAGAATTAATGTAGTCTTAACATATGAGATGTGATTAAATCTCTACATCATTCTTTGTATACTAGTGAAATGGCTTGCACAATTTGTTCACTAACTATGTCAAAGTGGCATGCAAGGTGGCTTGCTAATGATGTGGTATAAGAGGAGTTCAATTTGTGCACTACTATCGCAAGTGGCTTTTCTCTACATATATCCTAAGAAGAGTTCTAAGGATAAGTCAGTGGTTGCTCATAAAAGGTGTAGATAATTATGGTAAGAGATATACCAAAAGGAAAAACAACATATACTCAAAATAAACTCTAAGTTCTTGCTTGAAGATTAAGTTAGTGCAAGTTTACAAGGGTCATAAAGAGGGCACTTACTACTAAACTAAATCAAGGCAAGAAGGTGATTGGCAAAGCTTTGGTGTTTCAAGTTAGAGGCCTAACACTTGGGAAGCTAAGCATTGATTCAAGAGTTGAACCAAAGGGATCCAAAGCTTGTAGAATACTTGTGGTCTACATCAAACTTAGGAGATTGTAAGTTTTCTTAAAACTTAGAATTTCTAGGTTATTGCTCTTACTTGTTGTTTCGATATTTAGCTATGTGTTAAAATGCAAATTGAATAATTGGGATTGGAATTCTTCATGTGATAAAGGGTTATATTAAGCAAAATTTTTGAAATTTGCTCTACTTAGGTTTGTGCTCACCACACAAGTCTTGATGCCTAAGTAGCATAACTGATTCTTGACATTCTATAGTCTTATTTAAACTATATTGTAATTACTTTATCAATTCTCTACTTCTCTCTCTATTTCTTTTGCATTATTGCACTTTCATGCATTCATGTGCCTTTATGCATATCACTTGCTTGATGCATTCCACAATCATGCATGTGCTCATTTTTAGAATCTCTAGATGCATACTTTCATGCTTCCCAGTTCGTATCGCTTGTATACTTGCACGAATCCTGAAATTGCATAATGTTGCATACTTCCCAGCTTGCATCATGCATCATCCTTTGCATGCACTCTGGATTTATTAAATGCTTATATGAGCATGCATTTGCATTAGCATCATTCATTGCATTATATATCTCTTGTTATCAATCTCAAGTCAGTAACTCTTACTAACTTCTGCTAACTTTTTACTAACATTTAATACTATTATAATTTTTACAAGTAATTTTTATTTATCAATTTTCATTATTAATTCTCAATTTATATTGTGTATTGTTATATTTTATCAATTACTACTATAATCTTAATCTCAACACTCAATCCTCATTTCTCTATGTTTTATATCTAATGTTTTTATGTTCATTTTATTTTATTATTTTC
>CATIWM010596301.1:0-14151 GCA_949671775.1 Mallotus repandus | reverse complement strand
ATATATATATTTGAAAGAAAAATATACTGAATATTATTAAAGTAAAATAAAATAAAATAAAAAATTAAATTATTATTATTAAAAAAAAAATAAATAAAAATTTTAAATTTATTAGAAAGAGTAAAATGAAAAATACAATTTAAATATAAGTAAAATTTTATTTATTATAATTAAAAAATAAAAAAATAAAATAATTTTTTAATGAATAAAAAATTTATTTGACTTGAACATAAATAAAAATTAAATTCAACCCTATAATTAATAAAATAAAAAAGAAACATAATTAAATTTTTAATTTAATATAATAAATAAAAATACTTTTATTTCTAATAATTTTAAAAAATAATTAAAATAAAAAATAAAATTTAATATAAAAAATATTTAAATTAATTTATTATAAAACATAAATATTTTAATATGTAAAACCTGATAATGATATAATTTTAGAAATTTTTGGTTCAAACAGCTTTGCAAAATATGTGGTACCGACGGCTTCTCCACTCACGTCACGTTATCCTATCAATTTCTCGGACCAGCGATAGATTCTTGAACGGGCAATTCACACTCCCAGTAATGACGCCATCAAGACACTTATTATCAGTCTCTTGTTCAACTGACCAAACACCCAAATCCCAAGCCAGCCGTAGTTCACAAACGACACCCCATGATTCTACGGCTAAAACCCTGCAACTACCAAGATTAGCAACAAATCCTGCCAAATTAAACCCCTGTAGAGCTTCAAATTAAACCACCAGTACTAGCATTCGTACCACTTGATTTCAAGGCCACCTCAGTGTCACACTTATTTCACTAGCTGCTGAATAGACATGACTTGCTAATTGCAGCTGATCAATGCTAACACCACCGTAAATGGATATTACATAGGATTTTACTAATGTCAAAAGCTCTTGAGCCTTAAGTTAACGGAGCATACTTTAGCTACTTTAATTATATATTATATACCAAGTTCTTCCAAGAAAATTATGAGCTGCTAATTTACATGTCTATTTGCTATAGTTAGAGTTATCGCATGTACAATCCAAAAAAGATAGTGTAACACACTGTGGGATAAAATATTTAACCTTTCCTAATAGTAGAAATTATCATATTCTTAATCCAACAATTTTTACTCTATCCGACTAGTTTCGAGTATTGAATTTATATGTGAAGTAGGGGTGTAATTGAGTCAAGCCGGCTTGTGAGATACTCGGATCGACTCGAAAAAAATTCGAAATTGATTCAATTATTGTCTAGTCAAGCTCGAGTCTTCATAATACTCGATTCGGTGAGCTCGCGAGCTTATTCGAGCTTTGATATGCTTACGAGTTTACCCCTATATTTTATAAATATTAACTACTTTACCCTAACTATAAAGGTAACTTTATATGTTATAAATATTTACTACTTTACCATAACTATAAAAGCAAACTAAACTAAAAAAAACCCTAGTTGTAAGTTGCCGTCACTTCTCATCTTCTTTGTCAAATTTTGCTTCCAGTCTTCAAGCTAAAATAATTTTCTTCTTTGTAAAATTTTTTTTATTTTTTTCTTACAAGCTAAAATTTCCAGTCTTCAACAAGAACGATTTCATCAGGTATCCGTCAAAAAAAATTTCTTCCAATTAAATATGATCTAATTCATTATTTTTTAAATTTTTTTATAATTATATTATTTTATTTTTTACTCCATGAATGTGGGTACAGGGTATTTTGTGAATGTGGATGAATTATTTTTTTTATAATATGATCTGATTGAGTTTGGTATTTATCCAGATGCATTCATGATTAGATTATTTTCCTCTCAAAACTTGGTTAATTATTAATAATATTAGTACTAGATCTCTCTTGCTTGAGAAACCCAGAACTGTACCACTTCAACTTTGCCTTGGTTCAAGAAGCAGTCACGTGGTTCATAATGCTCTATTTAGCTGAAACCTTTTTTTTTTTTTTGTTGGGTGGGGGTTCAAAAGAATTGATATTTTGGAAAAAGATAAAATAATTGCCGATAAAATAATACTTTGACATTATTATTTCAGGCTTTTTTTTTCCCCTTAGTACATATAATCTTTCCTTTTCATATCTGGAGCCAATCATTATTTCTTGCAAATTAGAAACATTTTCTCTAAGAATACAATATTTGATATATTTAAAATAATTTTTATATTTTTTTTTATCTTTGTAGAAAGAGAAGCAACCAATAACAATAGTTCTTTCTATTGTTTAAAGAAAGTACTTCAACTATTAAAATTTATTTAATGTATTTTATTTGATGTTGTTGTGTTTTGTTTTGATGGTTGATTTTTTAGTTGTCTCTCTTTCTCGGTGATTGCCTAACAACCATATATTAATAAACCTTCAGTACTTATTCTCTTTTCTTGGTGGTCAACTTTTTTGGATAATATCAGTTATATTGATTTTTCTAAAAGCTAATGTATTTCTTTTTAACCAATTGATTGTGCTAGCATGATTCTCTATTTTTTTTATTAATTTCAGATACTCATCTTTGATATGCAAAATGGACCAAGAATCATGAAGGGTGTCAAGTTAAAATGCAGAAAATATTGAAGAACCAATGCTAACTGTGATAAATTATACAGGAGACCATCTATTGAAGAAAAAAAGAAACTAGGGACAGCTCTCTCTCAGTTGTCTCCAGAAGATCTAACCTGGGCATTGGAAATTGTTGCTGATGATGATCCAAGCTTCCAAGCAACAAATCAAGTGGCAAGAAATACCTTATATATATATATATATTTCACCCACAGAGTGAATCAACTTAATGGAGGTTGAGGGTTTTTGTAAAAGATGCGTTAAAAGCAACGGGCACGAATGCCTTAGGCAGGGATGGTAACAACAATAATGAAAAAGATGAAAACGAGGACCATATTAATATCAATAACAAAAAGAGCAAGAACACTGCTGCAACTGCCACTAACAACAACAAAAGAAGAAGAGAGATTTGTGACCCTTTTCAGATAATTGGACATGCTGAATTGTGTTTTAACCAAAGCTTTTCCTGCAACACAACAATTTTGTTTTGTCGCTAACGAAGGATATCAATATGTCGTTAATTAATGGTGGATAATTCGTCGTTAATCACTGATTAACACATCCACCAAAAATTTGTGACGGTTTTATATAACCATCATTGAATCTGTCGCTAATTACTTTTTATTTTTCTGGTGTCTGCTATCCGTTGCTAATCCATCTTTAATTAGCGAGTGATTTTATTTGTCACTAAAATCTGTCCTCTTTGACCTGTTTTTAATAAAGTTCCTATTGATTTAGTTTACGTTAATTTTATTCGTTAGTTTATTTTAATTTGTTTAGTTTAATTATTGCATTTAATTTAATTTTTACTAGCTAGAAAAAATTGATTTATAGTTAGTACTTAGTATCTTTTTTCATGGAAAGGATACTTACTTATCACTGTATTATTACCATAGTCCATACATTTATGGAGTTGTGCTAATAGAGTTAAAATTTCACAAATGAAAATGCTTTTGGAAAAAATGACTGTCATATCACTTTCTGGTGGTACATGAAAATTTATTGATACAGCACTCTCTGCTTAATTTGGCAACAAACTCATCAATATTTTTGTCTGAAGTACCACCTTCATCAATTGCCTCTTCAGCTAACTTCTTCCATTTGCTAACATTCTTCTTGATTTCTTTTCCCTTCTCACCTTCAACAACTTCTCTAATGCAAAGCTCGATAACTTCTCTTCTCACAATATTTTTATCATCAGGCTTAGCTCTAATTCCGTTTCTCCAAACATCCTCAACATATTTGGCATTAGTTGGCTGGTCCGACCATTGTGGCATTGCTACAATTGGAACACCTAAACTCAAGGCTTCAAGAATAGAATTGAACCCACAATGTGTCACAAAGCACCCAATTGCCTCATGCGCTAGCATTTGCATCTGTGGGCACCATGAAACCACCAAACCCTTTTCAAATGTGAAGTTTTTAGGCAGCTTGGACTGCTCTATTTCCCTAACCACCCACAAGAAGTAGCAATTGCTTCTCTTCAGTCCCCATGCAAGCTCTTCCATCTGTTCTGCTCCAAGTTGTGCCACGCTCCCAAACGACACATACACTACTGAACCGCTGGGTTTATCATGGAGCCAATTGGTGCAGTTGCTATTGTCTGGCTTAAAAAGATTGATGCCATAATTTTCATCATCTTCAAGTCTTTTGTCCAAGTACATTGATGGAAGCGTTGGCCCTATCGTCCTCAATCGCCACCGTTTAGCCATCCAATCCACCACCTAATAAAAAAAATAATAAATTATATTTATTTATTAATTTTTTAAACCTAGATCTCAATTTTTTGAGAGTATATATTTTATTAAAAATCACAATTAAAAAAAAATTCAAATTAATTTATTATTTATAATTTTAACATAATTTAATTTAATTAAAATTAAAAAGTAAATTATACACGTAACATCATAAACGAAATAGCTAATTTCTATTTTTATAAATTCTACATTCAAATTATCAAAATATTAATTTTAACCTCACTAAATTTTTAAAAAAATTGTAGAATGGAAAGTAAAAATTTATTTTTTTTATAAAAATTATATGTTCTTCTTCTTTAATTAGTTAATATTTTCATATGCATGTAAGGCCCATAATAATATAGAAGTCAACTAATTTAGTTTTTAATTTTTATCAAATTACAAGTATAATAAAATTGTAAATGATAGCTCTTCCTTTGTAGTCTAATGGATGATAGGATGAACATAAAAAAATGATTCTATTTTCTCTTCTTCTTGACCTCTTAGTTATTAAAAAAAATTATGAAATATAATGTCAAATTATATTAATTTTATCAAGTGTTAAAATTCGGTACAAATCTAGAAAAGGTGGAAAGGTTATAATTTTTTTATATGAATATATTTATATTTAATCATATTATTGATATATATATAAATATATAATATATTAATATTTCATATATTAAAATTAAAAAGTAAAATATGCATGTAACATAAAAAAAACAAAGTAGTTAATCTCTATTTTTGTGGATTCTACATCCAAAGTATCTAAATATTATTTGTAACCTCAGGAAGTTTTAAAAAAATTATAAAATGGAAAGTAACATTTTATTTATTTTGTAAAATTATATGTTGAATTTTTTATTTAATTAGTTAATATTTTCATATAAATGTGAGACCATAATAATATAGAAGTCAACTAATTTATTTTAGATGTCATCTATATATTTTAGTTTTTAATTTTTATCAAATTATAAGTGTACTAAAATTGTAATAGATAATGTCAAATTATGTAAATTTTATCAAGTTTTAAAATTTGGTACAAATCTAGAAAGGGTTATTGTATAATTAACCATGAAAATTTAGTCATTTTCCCTACTTTTAAAATTGTGAAAAATTAGTATATAAACTTTTTAATTTGTAGCAAATCTATCCACAGTCAAATTAATAGCATGTGCCCGTACTGAAATAGTATGCTAACGTGACATGTATTTGTAAATTATTTATTAAAGTAAGGATATATTTGCAAAAAAGATAAAAATTAAGGATATAAAATTAAATTACTAATTTATTCTTTTAATTTTCACATCATCAAATAAATTTTCACATCCACCTCATGTTAACGTGTCATGTCAAATTGGGCACATACTATTTTGACGTGGATCAATTTACAATAATAATCATAATTTTAAAAATAAAATAAAGTAACAAAAATAACTAAAGTTCATGATAGAGTTATGCAATAACCTAACTAAAAAGGTAGAAAGGTTGTAATTTTTATACGAACATGTTTATATTTAATCATATTATTGATAGCTATAAATGTATAATATTAATATTCTTTTTCTTGTAGTGTGTATATATATTAGTAACTGAAAATTGTAAATATATTCCTACAATAAATTTTTTATTTTAAAAATAAATGTGAGCAAAAATAAACATAAGCAATAAAGTTTTTCAAAGGTTGTTGGAAGATATTTGTCATAATTTTAGATTAAACTAGATTAATTGGAGTTTAATGGGCAGTGATTTAGAGGAAAAGTAAAAAACATGCTATATACCTCTTCTTCCATTTTGTAAAAGGAGTTATAAAGCACCCAATCTGCATCATCAATGTTTCTGAATTGGTTCACTACCAAATCTCTAAAACCAGGGAATGCTCCGAAGGGCTCAGATAGAAAAGACGGCACCTCTGAAACTTGAAGCAGAGGCAGTCCAGGAAGCGAAATCGTTGGCATCGATAACGGAATTGGAAGCAGACCCCTTTGGACATGATAATATATGATATTAACAGCACAAGGCTGAGTGAAAAAAGCCACTCCTATCAATCCAAACTGCTTTGCTACATCAAGTGCCCATGGCAAGAACCCATCATAGATAACTGCCGTTAAAGGACGATCCATATCTTTTAGTTTCTTGATCAAATTTGCCATAGATTCTGAACCCACAACTTGGAATGTTGACAAATAAACCTCTGTGCTTTCTGCTTGTGAAAAGCCACCCTCGTCAAAGCCATCAGATATCGTTTCAATTTCAATTTGGGTACTTGGGTCCAAGTGCATGGATTTGTTGATGGCAATGGTATTTGCTAGTGTGGTTTTGACACCTTTTGCGATCAAACGCTTAGCAAATTGTAACATGGGGTTTAAGTGGCCTTGCATAGGATAAGGAAGGACAAGAACATGAGCTTTGCAGGCATTTTCCTCATTCTCCATTGTTCACTCTAGAGAATCTGCTTGGAGAAGCACTATATTTACCCATCTATCGATCCATGCTATATAGAGATAGATTTTGCTTAAAAAATTTGTATGATGAGCACTAAACAGACAAAAGTGCTTGACGAGATTACTCAAACAACATTTTTTTTTTTTTTGGTTTTAGAATCACATGATTTCTGACAAATGAGTGCATAATGTGATTGTATTTTGTCCAAGAAATACTGTTAAATATTATAATTGGCATGACATGAAAAATTCTCACCTACTCATTTGATTTTTCCGAAAGCAAATAAAAAGAATTTGATGATGTTAGCCCATACGTATGCTTTTATCCTTTGTAGGAAAAGTCCATAAAACTTTAATTTGAAAATATGTGCTCTTGATATATTACAAATATTTATATCTATACAAATAAAATTATAGTCATTAGATTATTTTTTACTTAATTACAACCATTAATTATCATTGTGTATCAATACCTATAATATGCATCAATAGTTATAATTAAAAAAATATTAATCTAATAGTTATAATTTTATTTATATAGATACACATATGTTTACACAAAAATAACTCATAATAAAGTGCACAATTTTAATTAACAAATTGCACAATTTTAATTATATTATAATGTTTTTTTCATCATAATATTTTATTTAAAAAAAATAAATTTTATTGAAAATAAAATTTTTATAATTAATAATATTGTGAAGCACCATAGTATTACTATGATGTTTTCTATATCTTAACATTAACTTGTCTATTTATTTTTAAAATTCAAAATAATATATATATATATATATATATATTTGTATTTTTATTAAAATTATTTTATATAAAAATTTATATTTATATTTTAAATTTAAATAAAAAATTAAAATAAGTAAATTTTTTATGAAAAATTTTAAAAGTGATATAAATGTTAAAAAAAGTAAAAAAAAGTGGCATGAATGTTAAAATATAAAATTTAAGGTACCAAAAGGAAATAATTTGTGTTAAAAATTTGACAAAAGGATTTAAAATTTACAACTTATGAAGTATGAGGGTCTAGATATATATAGAAAATGAAACTTGATGGGGTTAAAGGTAAAAACATGAAAATTTTAACGGGCTGAATATGGATTTGGCCTTTTATTTTCTATAAAAATTGAAAAATAGACTTTTACTATGATACAAACGTTTGTATCTATACAAATAGAATTTGAACCATTGAATTTATTTTTATTTAGTCATAACCATTGATTGTTTTTGTGTACCAATAACTATAAAATGCATCAATGACTATAATTAAATAAGTAGCAATCTAACGGTTCAAAATTCATTTGTATAGATACAAATGTTTGCATTGTAGAGAGACTTTGAAAAATAATATTTAAATTTATAAAGATTCAAGTCACTCACCTCCTACCAAGGGTTGTGGTAGCATTGGAACTCATTCAACAAGGATTATAAGTTTATGACTTTTGATGACTATTGTTTTGCAACCTCAAAGCAGTACATGTCTGTCCTTGCTTATGACATGGCCATGGGTATGGTTGTGTGATTCAGGGTCAAGGCTGGAGTTGAAGTACAGTCGTGTTCGGTAATGATATAGCCATTTCAAAAAGTCTGTGTCAAGGGTGATTTTATGGCGTCAGAGGAGCATGAGCATGCTCCATCTTGACATAGTAATGCAATGTAACAAGTAATTCTTGTTATTTTGACTTTTTATTTAATAATTATTTGAGATATTTATTTGATTACTATTTTACTCATAATTATGGTTGGAGTATAAATAGTTATTTTAAGAGTTTTATTTGGGACTTTTAAAATTATTTCAATTTCAATTAAAAGCTTTTGCTTCGTTTCCACTAGATTAAGTATTGGGTCTCTAGATTGAGGTTTGTTATCCTTGGTAATCAATCGTGCATTGGTTATTTACTCTACAAGCTTCGTCAGGTAGTAGTGGATGGGTTTCTCCCAATCGATGGCTAACACTAGTAACCAATCCTAAAATAGTGATCAGGGATTGTAGACTGCTTGGATATCAATTGAAGAGCAACGACAGTCCATGGACGAACAACAATAAATAAACCAAAACATGGTATAACAATTGGAGGTAACTCTAAACCAATTACAAACATTATTGAGGGTTAATGGACAAGGGCAGAAATATAATAACATTGAACAAGGAGGAGAAATTGGACCCATCATTAATCCCCTTTCCCAAACATTAAAATTGTAGAAGGCCTATAATAATCTTTGATGATACCTTAAATGAAAATGATGAACTAGAGATAATTGTGACTTAATGTGGAGTCAGAAGTGAACGACAATGGCAACAAAACTACAAAGGCTATGATGAGTATAAATTAAAAGTATATATCCCTAACTTCAGTGGAGATCTTGATATAAAGGGGTTTTGAGATTGGTTGATTGAAGTAGATAATATTAAGTTGTCAAAGGATGAGAAAGTTAAATTTGTTGCCTATAGGTTGAAAGGGGGGAGTATCAATATGGCGAGAGAGATTGAGAGAGACAAGGATGAGAGAAGGGCGTTGTCCGGTACAAACTTGGTATAGGATGAGGCAATTATTGTGGGGTAGATTTTTGCCTCTTGACCATGAGTAATATCTTTTTCGGGCTTATCAGAGTTATTCACAGGGTAGTAGGAGTGTGAATGAGTATACAACTGACTTTTATATGTTAGTTAAGAGGAACCAATTATCAAAAAGTGAAAACCAATAGGTAGCAAGATATGTGAACGAGTTAAAATTGTCCATTATAGAAAAAGTTAGGGTGCAAATAGGTCTATGTGTACAAGTGGCTAGGCATTTGTTAATAAAAATTGAATTCCTCATAGATGAGCAAACCCGTAATGCTAAGTAAAGATTATTTATAGGAGTAGATGGCAATGCTTTAAGGAACAAAGGGAAGACACTTTTAGTTATGTTTAATAATGTAGAACCTATCACTATTGGTGTTAGTAAAAGGAAAAGTGAAATGGTGGAAGGAAATACAAATAGCACAACAACCCCTACTAAAAATAATAATCCTTATGCCAAGTAATTCAGTACTAAGTGTTACAAATATAGGGAAATTGGACATCGTTCTAATGAATGTCTTAAGAGGAAAATAGTAAATATAGTAAAGAAAGATGATGATGTTGTTGAGGATGAGGTGTGTGGACCCGATGGGGATAATGATTTTGAGGATTAAGAGCAGAAAAAGTATATATATATTGTAAGAAAGCTCATGTTATCATAAAAGTATAGAGATGATACTCAACGACATAAACTCTTTTTGCACTAGATGTACGGTGCAAGGGAGTTTGTGATCTCATTATTGATAGTAGAAGCTAGGAAAACATTATAGGAAGAGGTGTTGTAGAAAGGCTAAAGTTGATAACTGAAGCATAACTTGATCCCTGCATCATTGGATGGATTAAAGAAATTTGTGGCATTAGAGTGGTTGAACCCTTTTCAATTAACAAGTATATTAATGAGGTTTATTATGATGTTGTGGATATGAATGCTTGTCATATTTTGTTTAGGCAACCTTAGTAGTATGATGTTAATGCCAAGTACTTAGGTAGGAGCAATGTCTATTTGTTGGAGAACAATGGAGTGAGATATACTATAGTCCATTTGGAAAGGAAGAACCAATCCAAAGCTTTAAAAGCGGAGGGAAGAAACTTTCTAATTGTTGTGCATAAGCCATCCAAATTTGTATGAGAGTACAAGGATATTTATGAGGTGCATGCATTTGTTGGTGGTTAAAGGTGTCAAAATGAATTGGTGGATCGTGTTCTGATCGAGTTGACCTGCTATGGTGACAAGATTAGGGTTAATACGAACATAACTCATTTATTATTTATGTCAAATATTTTAGCCCTAACATGACATGAAAATCAAATAGGTTGCACGAAAACAACATGTGTCACCCATTTATTTAAATGGGTTATGTAAGTCATAAAATTTGACAAGACCCATTTAACCTGTATAGTATTCATCACCTATAAAGATACTATTTTGGCAAAAAACCTACATCAATGACCATTATACCCTTTAAAATCATAAAGAGAATAAGGAATATATATATATATATATAATCACTTTACCCTTTAAAATCATAATAAATTATATGGATTTTAAATAGTTTATGTTAGATTAACATAATCCAACACAATACATATAATTAAATGGATTGTAATGGATTCACATGTTAAGTTATGACACGATTTGGTTTAAATCGTGTTATAAACAGGTTACGTGTTAGGTGAATTATATTCGCCGGTTATCACCCATTTTGATGCCCCTATTGGTAGTAAAAGGAGAGAAAGATGGTGAAGATCTAGTGGGGATTCAAAATGTAATGGAGGTGCAAAATTTATTAGAAGTGTTCAAAGATGTGGTTCCTGATGAATTGCTTGCATCATTACCTCCAATGTGGAATATTTAGTGCCATCTTGATTAGGTTCCTGGTGCTACTCTTCTTAACTTGCCTTATTATAAGATTTAAGGAGAATAAGATCTTAAGGGAAAAGTATATGAGTTGTTGAGTAAGTGGCATATTCAGACTAGTATAAGCCCATGTGCAGTTCTTTATTTGTTGACGCCTAAAAAGGATAGGAGTTGGCAGATGTGTGTCAATTGTAGGACAATCAACAAAATTACCATTGGTTATAGGTTTTAGACTCTGAGGTTGGATGACATGTTTGATCAGTTGAATTAGGTCATTATACTTAGCAAGATTGATTTGAGGAGCAACAACCATCAAATAAGAATCCATGTAGGTGATGAGTAGAATACGACATTCAAGATAATGAATGTGATATGAGTCATTAGTCATGCCTTTTAGGCTAACCAATGCTCCTAGTACGTTTATGCGACTTATAAATCAGGTACTGCAACTTATGAATCAGGTACTGCGACTTATGAATCAGGTACTACAACATTTCTTGTAGTTATATTTAAGTGAAGAGCATCTTGGACACTTTAGGAAAGTGTTTAAGGTGTTTAGGGAAAACAAATTATATGCCAATTTGAAGAACTATGTTTTATGCAAGATAGTATATTATAGTGGCCCCTTACATGATTAATGCCATGAGTAATCTCAAATCAACCTTGGTTTTAAGTTAAAAAATTAATGTTTTTGGTAACTTATATATCTAAATATGTTTATAAGCTAGGTTTAAAAGTGCAATCAATAAGCCTTGACTTGAAGTTTAAACAAGGTCATTCAGAGGTTGAATCTCCTTATATTCTCATCACAATCATGAAGAGAGTCATGGACATGAACTTGATGAAGAGCCTGAGTTGTTAAAAGCTCAATGACGCTCATGGTCTACCCTCACAGTTGTGAGGATAACCCTCATGGTCATGAGGAGGTTGCTCATGATTATGAGCATCACAAGGATGACTCAATAGATTCTGCAATGGTGATTCAAGAGCTCCAATGGCTATATCTCTGACCGTCATAATTATGACACCTCCCCTCACGATGGTGAGCATAAAAAATCCTATAAAAAGGGAAAGAAATATTAAATGAAGATGGAAGTTTGTTGGGGGGACAAAAATTAAAGCTCCAATAGCTAGTTTTTAAATAAAGTCTTGAGCTTGTATTTAATGACACAGTCTTAAATAAGCTCCCCAATAAAAAAAGTAAGGCAACAGACATTGAGTTTAGAGAAAGAGGAATTTAGTGTCTCCATAGAAAAGGAGCTTTATAAGCACTACAAGTTAGGTATGTGTTTAGTTGATAAGATTCTTTCATATACTCTTTCCTTGGGTGAAAAAGTGGATAGTGAGAATCAATCAATATTAGCTTGGTGTTGTGCGTTGTAAAAACACCTTGACTTTAGAGGTTTAAGTGTGAGAATTGGAAACACTTGGAAAGCTTTAAGTGTAAGTCCAAAAAAACACTTTATAAAAGGTTTAAGTGTGGGCCTAGATGTGATCGACATGATTCGTAAGCTTATAGCATAGGCAAATGGTGACTAATCTACTGGTTTTTTCATTTGTTATTATTTGTGGGAGGGTCTGTTTGAATTGGCCATTTAGATTAGAGTTGCCACCTGACTTGAATCAGAAAGAAGTGAGAAATTCACTTCCATAACCAGAGAATCTAGGTTTGGTAGGTAGGAGTTACTTATCCCATTTTTTATTTTACACGTTGCTCATTTATTCACTATTTCACCCTAATTTCGGTTTTATGATGCATTTTACCACATTCAAGCATTGATCAGTTTAAATAAAATGCAGGATAATTGGATTGATAAACATATATCACATGATAGATAAGCAAGCATCAATTAAGCAAATAGACATGTAAGCAAGTAGGCAAGTAAGTACATAGCATGTAGTACACAAGCATGCAAGGAATAATAAAAGTAAGCAACCAAATAAGCAAAATAAAAATGGGGAAAGGGATTAAGGATTATAACCCGAGAAAAAGCCTATTCTAATAAATACATCCAAAATAAAAATAAGAGGGGGATTAACGATTACATTGTCTTGACAAGCCTATTCTATTAATTACATCAAAATAAAAAAAGGAAAATAAAATAAACCTATTCTAATAATCCTGCAAAACAAAGGTTAGCTTTCATATGCATGCAAGCACCACATCAGTTGTAGGATAATTTAATATATTACATTCATAATTGAAATAATAAATGGAGGAATAATTAAATACATAAGCAAGTAAGGATGCTAATGTATGCACGATGCAAGATTTAAAAAGTTGGGTACTTTGGTGTGAAGTCATCATTTTTATTATTAAAAATAAGATTTTTATGATGCAAATACATAAAGGGATAAAGTAGGAAGGTACAAAAAGATGATGAAAGTGATAAAGGTATTACTCTTACCATGAAAATATTCACCTTTATGATGAAAATAATAAATTTATCAAGGAAAATGATAAAAATGATAAGGATAATGAATATGCAATGAAAACAATAATAATAATGCAAATAAAGTTATAAAAAGAATGATAAAAATATTATTTTCACCATAAAAATGGTAACTTTATGATAAGAATAATAAATTTATTAAGGAAAACGATAAAAATGATAAAAATACAATTAATATGATTAAAAATAATAAAATTCAGAATTAAAAATATTAAAGTGGTAAGGATGTCATTTTCACCATAAAAATATCTACTTTACGATTGAAATTACAATTTTACTCCTAAAAGGTATAAAGGCAATAAAAGTCATAAAAATGCAACAAAATAATAAAAATACAGAAAAATTAATATAATGAATAAAACTACAGAAATTAATAAATTAAGATGGTAAAGATAATATTTTTATCATAAAAAAATGAACTTCATGATAAAAGTACCAAATTTACTATAAGAAGCATAAATATTTGAAAAATAACAAAAATACAACAAGAATTATAAAAACACAAAAATAAATATTTAAATAAATATTTAAAT
>CATIWM010596222.1:0-22324 GCA_949671775.1 Mallotus repandus | reverse complement strand
CAAAAAACAACAGTCAGAAAACAATAAAAAACTAACAACAAAAAAAGCAACAAACAATAAAAATAACAAATAATAAACGGAAAGACAATAAACAATAACAACAAATACATATAATCAACTTAACAAAAACAACAAGAAATAAAAAACAACTGAAAATAACAAAAAAATTATATAATGTATCAAAAAAATTCTTATTTTTATTAGGCTTATTGGTGGAAAAAATCCAAACTATTATGACATTTTGCAATTTTATCCCAACTTTTTAATTTTGGCAAAAATGTCCAAATTTCACCAATTATTAGCAATTTTAGCACAATTAGGTATTTGGTCAAAATCAAATAAAATATGCTGACTTGGCATCTATAAAATGTCAAATTCACCCTTTGCATTACAAAACCTGTAAAAGTCTATTGGCATAAAAAGTCTAAATGTTTATGATTTTGGCAATTTATTCTACTTTTAAATTTTTAAAAATATTTTAATTTAAAACATTTGATTAAAATTCAATAAAAGGTGTCGACATGATAATTGAAAAACTAAAATCACATGTAATAATTTTTTTAAATCTATTAATGACTATTATTTTTTAAAAAAATTATAAATTATAAATATATATATATATATATATAAACTAAAGTTAGATATTTTTAACTACTTTCAAATAAATTATCATGAAATGCTTAAAAAATTTAGATTATTAAGAGTAATATTTTTTATATTAAAAATAGGTTTAATTTTTTAAATTATTATAATGATAATCGTTTATAAATTTAACAATTTATCAATAGTAAATTTAATTTTTTTTATTATTGTGTCTATGTTTGTATTTAATTTTAAATAAATATTTATTTGTATGAAAATTAAATAAATGACGAAATTAAAATTTAAAGTTAGGATAAAATTGCTAAAAATTTCAAATGTTTGGATTTTTTATACTAATAGACTCTTGTGAATTTAGCAAATTAAGAAGGGTAAATTTGACATTTTACATGATGTCATATCAGCATTTTTAGTTAATTTTGACCAGATAATGATTTGTGTTAAAATTGCCAAATATTTGATAAATCAGAACATTTTTACCAAAATTAAAAAGTTGGGATAAAATTGCAAAATACTACAAATCTTTGGATTTTTTTCACCAATAGGCCTTTTTATTATTAATACTAATAAAAGTGAACGTTTTAATTTAAATTAAAATAATTAATTTTAAAGATCCAAGAAAATAAAAATAATTATTATAAATGAAAATGTTAATCAAATAATTTGATTTGTAAACATATTATTATTAAAAAAGTATTTCAAAATGTTAAAATTAATACTCACATCACATTCAAAATGTTAAAATTAAATACTCACAGTGCCAAAAACAGGTCTAGAGGTGTGAAATGTTTCCAAAACTCTTGTCCAAGAAACATGTCTGTACATCAAACTAGGAGAGCCAAAAATGAAAAGAAAAAATATGGAAAACGCCGATATTCGGAATTGAAAATAGCGGAGGCCACTTTTGAATAGTAAAAACAAGGAATGTCAAAAAAAAAAATAAAATCGGTCAACATAGGCACATTAGTGATATTATCTCTTTTAAATTAAATGAATCTAAATCTGCTTATTTAAATTCTAAAAATTGATTTAAGTCTACAAGTTATGAAAGACTTTAAATTAGTGGGCCTAAATTTTATGTTAGCATGTCTAGTTGGAACAATAAGCCACTAAAAAACATAAGTGCTCTCTCTAAAGAATTTTTTTTTTTTAGTTCAGAAGATAGTTGTTTTTCTTAAGTTGTTTTATAAGTGGTTTTGATTTTTCAGATGGCCAAAAACCACAATTCTTTGTTTTCCTTTCTTTTGTAGTTTTAGTCTACAAATAACTTGGATTTGGTTTCTTTCTTAAATTCTCCTAGTTCTATTCAAATATTTTAATGGGGCTTGATCTAGATCTTTAGATCTAGAGAATTTTGTTGTTGAAGTGAAAAGCCATTGAAGAAATTTATAGATTAAGGGAAAAAGGAAATGAAGATGGGGCCAAAGGAAAAGCCTCCAACGATGGACACTGAAGTTGCTGCTTCAGTCCAGCACTGCTGCTCTAGTTTGAAAGTGACGGTTGCTCCAGTCCGACAAAGGACAATGATGGTAGACGAGGATGGTTGGACAGCAAAAGGAAGAACTTGATCTATAATTTTAAGGTAGTACGACTTTGTTTGTGCAGACAAAATTTTTTGTTCACTTATTTTGCTTAAAATGTCTGCACTTGTGTAGTTCTTTAGGTCTTATTTTCTTTTATTGTTGCCATAGTCTTAGGTGAAACTAGTTGTTGCTTAGACTAGTAATGCTTGTGTCTTCTTTTGTTAGCTTTTGTTGTTATGAGCTGTCTACTTATCACTATACTAGGAGACTTAGATTTTTCAATATAGGCTTGTCATAGTCACTTGTGAAACTGGGTTAGGTTAGATTGTTTCTAAGTTTTACTAGGATGACTGAGAAGTGGTAGTCCCTTTGACTACCTCATTTGCATTAGAGCTTAAGTTATAATAGCTCTTCATTTTGTTCTTAGAATCTACATGACTCTTTTCTGTATTCGCCTCCGGGCGTCTTGAAGCAAATAATAATTGCAAATTTAAAAAAAAAAAAGCCACTAAAAAATGACACATAGTTACATACATATTTAGAGGATGAAATTTTTTCCACCAAAACAAGAACATGGATAATTTTTGTTTCAAACAAGTTTTTTTTTTTAATATATTGCATTATAATTAGTTTGTTATTTCATATCCAATGATGATACCAATTTTCATATTATAGTGATAATGTTCTACGTTAGCTGATAAAAATGCAATCTATTGCAACAAAATTGCTGGGCCACATAGTCACAAGCAAGCTAACAAAGACTTCTTGATTAACATCAAAACAAATGTTTGAATACATCCAGATTTATCTGAAAAAAAAAAAGTTTATTGATAGTGAAAAAAATCAAACATCTCCAACTTCTTGTAAATTTAGTTTATATTTTCAGTGTTTTAGTATAAATATTTTAATTTGGCTAATATTAAATAGATATAATCCACAACTATTTAATAGATATATTCTACATCCTAGGTGGCGTTGTATCAATTCAAAATGTGTGGATCTTATTACTATATAGACGGCATATTAATATAAAAAAAAAAATTAAAAGTTTACTATTTATAATAAATTTATTCCAAATTTTTAATTTGGACATATGTTTCAATTTTTAATACATTATATTTTACTATTGAATAAGTAACATTTAGTAGTTATTTATAATATTTAAATTATTTATTATTTTATTATTTAAATATAACTTTAAATATGTATAATTCATTTGACAGTAAAATATTTTAATTTAATTAATAAATTATTTAAAGATAAAACATATTTGCGTGAATTATAACCAATATATTATTAAAATGAAAAAAGTACAAACAACTACCTTATTCTTTTACTTATTTTCAACTAGAGATGTATGAAATTTTTAAAAGCATATGTTTTTATTGTGATAAAAGAGCTACCATATGATTGAATTTGTTAGCGACTGAAGGTAATTTACATTGATACTGTTTGAAATCATGATGTGACATGAATAAAAATGAAATTTCAAACTGGTTATAAGATTTTAGCCTCTAATTAAAATCAAGGAAACTACAAGATATGTATTTTTCCCATGATTACATTCTAAAATAATATAGCTTATTTTATTCAAAAGTATTCATTTTAATTTATAAAAATATGAAAACATTATTAATTTCTTATTTGATATTTAATTTTTTTATTTGAATTATTTTATATTTTATTTGATAATATTTATACTTTATATTGTTATTTTTGTAAATAAAGTAAAATTATTTTATACAAACATTTTAAATTTACAAAAAAGAGTTAGTAACTTGCGATGTTTCTCTTCAAAAAAAAAAAAAAAAACTTGCGATGTTTGTGAAAAATTTTACTTTCATAAAATCTATAAATTTTTACAAAATAAATAATATTATTTGTACATAATAACATTTGTAATTATGAAATAACACTAACACTTTATGAAAAGAAATTATAAGAAAATAATTTTATAAAAGCATATTTTACTTTTCATAAAACAAGAAATTAATAAGAATATGCCAAATGAAAAACTGATAATTAATAATATCTTCATATTTTATAAATTAAAATAAACATATGAAAAATAAAATTAATAAAAAAATTTATTAATGGCTCATTTTATTAAAAGATATTTATACTTTCTATTGTTAATTTATTGTAAATAAAGTAAAATTATTTTAATTATTTTATAAAAATATTTTAAATTTACAATAATAATAATAATTTGTATAAAAATGTAACACGTGGCATTTATGCAAGAAAAAAGTTATTTTCATATAAATCTTTTTCATCAAATGTGTTTTATTTACAAAAATATATTAATTTTGCATAATAACACTTTTAGTTATAAAATAGCACTAACATTTTGTGAAAAATTATAAAATTCATAAAATAAAAAGAAAAAAATTAATAATCTCGCCATACTTTCTTTATAAATTAAAACAAATATTTGTAAATAAAATAAGTTATTTTATTTTAAAATAAAATTATAAAAAAAATAAAAATGACTATAATGTGATTTGGCTCATTTTCAACTAGAGGCTAAAATCCAATAAGTATTTTGAAATTTTAATTTTGCCCATACCTCATCATCATTTTAAATAATTTTAGCATAAATTGCCTCCAGTTTTTAATGAGTTAGATCACAAGATGGCTATTTGTCCAAAAAACACCACACGTCTTTAGTTGAAAATGAGATTAAAACACATAATAATTATTTGAACTTTTTTCAATTAAAATGATTTGCATTATATTGATATATTGTGTTAATATTTATAAATATATATATTAAAATTAAATTCATATATTTAATTTTTGTAAAACTAATGATTTCAAAATATTTTTTGTCACTTGTAAAAACAATAAAATTTGGGTAACAATCAAACACTAGATCTTTACAAAGATTAGATTCTATAGTTCTTAATTAAGAGTCTTCAGAGATTTTAAATCTAACATCTCTAGAAGTTACTAAGATAGAAGTGTTTAATCCTTCTCAGATTAGGGATTGTAGTCCTAAATGAACAAGCCCTATGTGGATGTACTGCCATCATTTTATTTTATATTTTTGCAAATAATTTTGAGAAAAAATGAATAGTTTTAAAAGGTTTTAAAATATATATATATATAATTATTTAATTCGAAATAATTTAGTTCAAAAAAAGTCATATAGTTAACAGAAGTATTTTATTCAATTTTTCGAAATAATTCAAATTCTTCGCAACCCTATGCATAGCCCTAGCTTTAAGTCAGTTATTCTTAGGTCAAGGCAATAGCATTCATTTGGAGGAGAATTGGTGGTTTTACGTGTTATCACACATGGTGTTTATTGAGGTTCGCATATTTGTTAGCATTCTTGCGGCATTAGAATGCTTGGGTGAATGCTAGTGATTATATTAACAATATTTCGTGGCTTATTCATATAAAAAAAAATTCCAAAAAAAGGAAAATATATAATTTAGAATTGTTCATGATGCATCAAATATAATTTTGTTGTTGAAACATAATAAAATATTTTTGGATAGCTCCTTTCGTTTTTGATATTGCATAATTTAACACTTCAAAAAGATTGCACAAGAGAAAAACTTCTTGATTAATTTTTCCCTAATCCATGCATGTGTCCACAAGTTTAAATTACTAGTGTGCATTGGTCACTTCAGTTTGATTTAATTAGAAATTATATAAAATTGAATTAAATTAAAAATATTAAAAAAATAATCAAACCAAACCGGTTAAAATTGAAAACCAAATCAAATATTTTGTTTGGTTCAATTTAATTTGATTGCTTTAGATTTTTTGAACTTTTAAAAATTTTAGACTTATTAGGCTTTTATAATTTTGCATTATTTTAATATTAATACATATAAAATTTATTGTTGTTATTTTTATATTTAATTAATTTATTATTTTTTTAGAAAATCAACCAAACTGATTATCCAAACCAAATCTGAATAACTATGGTCTGATTATTTTTACCCCTAAATAATTTTTAAAGAGTTTTAAGTATTTAAACACTGATATTATTGATCTAACTCAAAATATTAGCATTAAATTGATCAAACTGAACTATAAATACTTATACAAATTAATTTTATTGAAGAATTCAGTTTGGTTCAATTTAACCATATTTTAACAATAAAAATCAAACTGAGTTGAACATATTTCGGTTTTCAAAAATTTAAACTGCAATAGAATTATTTATAGACTAAACCAAACCGATTCGGTTTTCTGTTATTTTTGGTCACCCATGGTTTAAATCATGTGCTAAAACTACTTGATTTATTTTAATTGTTTTAATTAAATACAGAAAATCAAAAACAAAAAGGAAAAAGAAAATTTCTACCATTTAAAATTGAATATCAACTAACATAATACTGATTTTTCAAATGCTAATCAGCACATCCTTATTAATAATCTGTTGAATTGAATCCATAAACTGAGACATACCCAACTTACATTATTAGTTTCTTGCTCAATTAATCATGGGGACCAAACCTTTTCCTTAACTTAGCAATCTCTTTAGAACTCAATCCAAAAGCTTTCTCCAAAAGTTCCTTTTCAATTCCTGATCCAAATACAGCACTTGGAATTCTTTGCAATCCAGGATTTTCACTATCAAAACTACCCAAGATAGTTGCCTTTTTATCTCCAACATTCATTTGGAAGTGCAGTAGGCCTCTTGGAAACACCATGACCTCACCTTTCTCAATCACCTTGGCAAACACTCGATTCTGCGTGTCGACAAATCCTGAATAAAGTTTTCCCTCTAAAACGACTGCAATCTCAGTTGCTCTTGGATGGAAATGAGGCACGTTCACGCCACCCACTTCAAAATCTGCACGAACTAGAGACATGCCTAATGTGTTCAGGCCTGGAAAAACATTCACATTCACAGGAATAGATGATAGTCCTGTGTCGTCGAATTTTCCAGGAGATTTTATCCCAGAAAATGTGAAATCTTCTACTGTGGCAGCTGATGAATTCTTGCAAGAAACATGTTTTGCATCATCCGTATGAAGTATGCAAAAGTCTCTGAGAGGATCCGGGTCTGAACCAAAGGTGAAAGAACCTTGGAACAGAAAGAGAAATAAAATTAGCACCATTGTCAAGGCCATTGCTTCTTGCAGCTTTCTTTTCTGGTCTATGGAGCGAGCTGCACTGGTTCTACCCTATTGGACTAGAGGACCGACACATTAAAGTTTAATATAGAACTCTTTAAACTATAGTTTGCTTTATGAGAAAGGGAAAATGGATTAGTTGGGTGCAAATGCTGGTCTTGCTTTTGGCCATTTTTAATGAAAAAAAAAATGGTTAAAGCAAAGGATGAGTTGTGCTAATGGATTTGATAATTGAACCAAGCGTGTAGCTGAAGGTATAATATTGCTAATACTTCAACTAAACTCCAGATATCCAACTACTACATCAGGCAAAAAGTAGCTCCATATTCCAGCCACCACACAAGACAAAAAGTAGCTGGTCCTATGTAGTAGAATAATTCTCTGCATAGCATGCTACTCAAAATGTTCATCCCCACTAGTTCGAGTCGATTATATGTATCTAATCCAGGATAAATTCCTCTCGAAAGAGAAAATTGGAATTCTATATTGGTATGATTCCACATCCTGAGATGTGACAAACCCCTGAATCTAAACAACTACCACACCGCCCTCTTCATTCAATTTTCTGCCCCTGCGATCCACAAATATATAATGAAAAATTGCAGAAGTAATCCTAGAGAGTTGACATAAGCAATTTAGTCTTCCAAACTTGGTCTTCTAAATTTGATATGCATTTCTCATACCATCTAAAAAAGGTGATGACATATGTCGCAGGAGTAGCCCGCAAAGAATACATTTTTTTTTTCACTTTTGCCTCTATTCTTTGATTTCTCATTCAAATGTGGGGGGGTGACATCATTAAGTGTGACCTTGCCTTCATGATTACAGTACTTGTGTGTTCATATGTGAATTCTTTGCTGCAAGTCTAAATTGCAATAACAATGACAATAATACAGTTGGAATTAAGGATCTTATGACTTGAGCTTGGGCGATAGATTGGACCATAATCCATGTCTTACCTAACTGCAAATAACGTTCTGCCCTTGTTAACATCATTTCTATCAAATGCCAAGCACTTTTGGTCCACCCTTAATATGCAGTTGTATAATGCCTTAAATTTAACTAATGAATTTTTCCTCAAGCATATTGCGGAATTTCTGTTTATCATAAGCTAACGGACCCTAATTACGCATCAAGCCTAAGTATTTTCTCAAATAACATATTACAACAGGGGAAAGATAAAGTATTGCATTCCCATTAACAAAGGAACAAATCAAGTAGAATATCTTTCAAGTCAGTTATTTGAATGTGTCCAAATGAGACAATAAGAAGATTCAAGCAAAAGCAATGCGTTAAAAGAGACAACCAACTAGAAGATTCTAAAAGATACTTGTTTCAAAATCATAATATATTGGATCTTGTCAAAATCCAAGAAACTGAAATGAGCTAGCAAATCTTGATATTGTTTCACTCCATTAAAAAGAGTCTCCTGTTATAAAAGATCAAACCTTTATGATGCCAATGCCTCCGGTTTTCAGCATTGCAAGTTGACAGATCCTCAAAAGTATAGCAAAACACAGGAAACAAGTAAATTATGAGGCACAGATTCTTAGTTTCGACAAAATTCCTTATTATTACACTGTTGAGAATGAACAATGGAGTCATACGCATTTTCATCCGCAAGTGTTATGTTTCAGTTGACATGTCCTTTTCGGTATCTTCAGACATAAATATAGCTTAACAGGTGACTTTAAGGTAAATAGGACTTTGGTGCAAAGACCATTACACTGTGTTTACAACTGAAAAATGGCTTGCCCCAAATATTAGTAGCTATCCACATCTGTTTCTGGCCTTCGAAGATAGTAACGCAAACAATTCACCAATACCTGCAGATTCAAAAGGAAAAAGAGAAGAATAAAGAGTAAAATTAGAAAGAATCGATTCAAAGAAGCTTGATTTAATTCTGGCTTTTATAGCAAACAACAAGATGTCCCATTCCAGACATCATAGGTGGAAGTCATCAATTAATCAGTTCTAGGCTTCTAGCATTTACTTCATAGAGGCAGGTAAGGAAGCAAATAAATTACAAGTTAACATAACCAAAGAAATTTACATAGTAATCAACAATCATTAAACAAATTAAAAAAAAACTGTCAGTTAGCCAGTTACCTGTGACATTGAACTGTTTAATGCTGCTCCTCCGTAGCTGACATGAAACTTGTCTTTAGCTACCAATCCCTGGGTGTAACAAGAAAAAGCAAGTGACAAAAAGAAAGCAAATATAATGATCATGAAAAGCACACATAGGTATGTGGACTGTGTGTTTTTGGTGGTGGGATTGGAAGGGAAGAGAGAGAGAGAGAGAGACTTCTGTTTCAATCTCTGCAGATTCAACATCAACATTAATATCATCCATGATTGTGATCATTTCTACAAGTAATCCAGGTCGATCTGCTGTCTCAATGTAAAGCAAACTGACAAAATAAAGATTCCATTAATTTAATATGTTGTGGAAAAAAAATAAATACACATTACTTCTGACCACAGTGCAAAATTAATATTCTGGAAAGATGCACACCTCTTCTTAGGTCCATCATCTTTGACATGAATATGAGTTGCAACATCAACATCAAGCTGTCATAAGTTGCAAAGAATAGCTCAAGTTCATAAGCACATCCGAGATATATCTACTAATCTAAGAACATTGTTTGAGTAAGAAGCTTAATTATGTGCTAGTAAGTACAGAAGAGATGGTATATCAGATCTATATAGAAACATATACTTTCTGATTCAGTTAACCACTTTCATTAACATAAAACTCAAGGAGAAAATTGTGAGTTACTAGATGTTGTATGCATCTCTCAACTATAATATGGGCTAAAGGGTTTGTGGTATAATTCCAAGAAAAATAATCAAGACCATTCGGACATTGTTTCATGATTAAAAGAACCTAATTCTTCATTTTCTTCATCACCTGGGGTAAGGTAGCACATTTTCAATTACGACATCATAACTTATACAATCAACTCAAATCTCAGATGAGAGTCACAAACCATCTTGCTGAAGATAGGTTTTTCAGTTCAAAAATCCAGCAATATCTGAATTTTGGGGTATCATCATCAGGAGGCTGGACACACACAGGGACATGCAAGCACACATGCATACGCACAAACACTAAGGCACTTGCAGGAGCATAAGCACAACACAAGGTGTCAATCCTCACACATAAAATAAAATGAGACATCAATCTTCACTAACTACGGTAGCAAAAAGAAAAAGAGAGCAAGAGCAAGAGCAAGGTGAATGTCAATCCTCAACCAACAAAAGTGACAGAAGCATATCAACAAAATAAAACATAATAGCATGTTGACTGCTACTATAAAAGATGGAAATACTATAATTTATTATTTAACATTGAGTGGTGCTGAATGGCAAAGTCAGAAGGTTACAAATGTCAGAGTCACAGAAAAATTCAATCTAGAAGTATCTATCCTTTCGCTGACCCTCTACGTCAAAATTTGGTAGAACTCTATTAAAAAAAATTCACCAATTTTCATTGAAAGAAAAATATTCAAGAGAACGAATAAGCCATATCAAACAGGCCTCTTGAAGATCAGATAAGCACAAAAGAAAAATTGCATTAATAAAATAAGTTCCATAAATTATAAAAAAAAAGTGTAACAAAGTTACTTTTTTCTCAGGAGCTTTGATTCCAAAAGCCTCACCCATAGCAAGTTGCTCACTAGATTCCTGGCAAGAGAGGCCATGGAAACAAATTCATTTGTCATAAAAACATTAGATTGTGAACATGAAGTTTATGTTAATACAGCCTTTAGCATTTAAAAGATAACATTATTTAGGAAAAAAAAGTGGAATATAAAAGGAACTATATGAATTTAGTATACATACTGGATGATATTTCAAAAGATTGTTAATAATGGTAAGTCGAATTCTCTCTAGCAGATCAGGATCTTCAACCTTGCGCCCGCTATCTCTAGGATAATCAAAATCAATCTCTAAATGTTAAGACTTGCAATAAAACATACAGCATTTGTATGTTAGGCTAATATGTTGACATATGTAAATACTTTAAACGTCCAGGGTCAAAGAAAATAATCTAAACGTCTTATGAATTTGCCACATGCAGGCAGATGCAGAGTCAAATACAATTTCTTAATTGTCAAAGGAAAGGAAGAAGAAAGGGCTAGGGCTACAAGTTTCTGAAGAAAAAAAAAAAAAGCAAGAGATTAACTAAACGAGTCTATTGGATCATTTTTAATTTTTTATTGGAATCGTGCTTTCTCTCTAACAAACCAATTACTGACAAAGCATCAGAAACATACAATTACCTTGGCAGTTTGCTCTGGGAAACTAATACAACCACAAATAAGGAGTGCAGACAAACTATAGGCAAATGTGCAAAAACATAAGATAAGCTATTAACCCATGATTCTGTAAAAAGTATTTTCTTCAATGTATGAAGTTGACATAAGAGCCAATTCCGACAAGATTTCTGACTAAGACTTGACTCCATTCAAATTCAAGCTTTTTTTTTTTACAAGCTTATATTCAAATAAAAAATTAATTCATAAAACTTCTTTCGCCCAACAAGAAAGATACCCCAAGAATATACCATAGAGCAAATGGGATAGATCAATGTACACAATTAGATATAATTTATGTAGATGGCTGCTGTTACTTCCCAAGGAGATGTGACTATTGATTTGGTTGACTGCATGCATTAAAAATGAGGCTACATTGTCCAATTAATAAGTACAGGACATTGAAAAAACCAGTCAAGAGAGGATAAACCACTTCACAGTTTTGAAAACTAGTAAGAATGTAGGATTATGTACAACACAAAGTCAACAGGCAAAAAAAAAAAGCCTTGAGTAAAAAGTAACTCACAAACGTGTAATGAAGAATTTTATTTGCTTGACAGATCCTTCAGTGACAACAGATCCCTTTGCCACATCTAATCCCAAATCCTTCAAGGCCTTCATCTGCCCTATGATAAATCAAGAAGATTAAAAAATTGCTATTCCAAGATGTCGTTACATAACCATATTTAAAGGACATGAGACCAGTTTCAAAGCCAGTCATCAGGGACATTTTATACCAAGAAACAATGTATGATGATTATGAAACCACATGTATTGTGATCAAGGAAACAAATATATAGACAGGAGATCCAAACATGTCTGTCAAAGTGTACATTGGGCATGAAGTTGTATGTAATATCAGTCGAAAGTAATTGCATTGGCTGAAGCCTTCAGAATGGTTATTGTATGCAAAAGCGCCCCATATCGGCTGGGGCATTTTTAAGGGAACAGAGTAAAGATTGTGCTTCACAAATAATAGGTAATTAAAGACTCTGCTTCCTATATGGACAATAGTGTCTGATGGTAAATGTTTATCTAGTAGGAGAAAACTAAGCTGATTTCAAGAAAAGAAACTTCATATTAGCTATACAGGAAGTTATTCCCAATGGGAAATCATTCTCCAGAAATTTACAAAAAATTGTCACAAGTATCACAAACCACAATTGTGTCTCAATGACGATCACAGTTTACAGTCTCTTTTTGGTGTGTTGACTTTTTCTTCTATTCAACAACAAATGAAAATGTATGCATTCCTTGCTGACCCCAATCATCTTGAGTTGTGTTTAGTTGTTTCCAACCACCAAAAAACATTTTCCAATTGATTTTCAGCATTGTCATAACAAAGAGAGGTAAATAATTAACATTTTCAGGAGGAAAAAAAAAACATAGAAAATAATTCATATTGACAAGTTACATTCCTTGATGTAAACAAAGCCCAAGCTTCCATTCAAAAATCTATATACACTTCAGGTAACCTCAACATTCACTGTGTATGAAAAGAAAAATATCATCATAATGAGACCTTTATAGCCCCTCTGCGGTGTGGAAAAGGCAATTAAATCATACTGTATGATGGGTGGAGACTTTAGCATTTGTGGGAGGGGCAATTACCCTTGGCATAGCCAACAGCTTGTTGAGATGCATGCTGATGATAATAGCAAATTTCAGTACAGCAATTGTGTAAGTAGGAAAAAGATACTCTACCGTATCAATGAGAGCTCCAAGACGATCTCCAAAGCTGACTTGTACAATTGTTGCATCAGAATCCGAATCTTGGTCTATAAGAACCATTGGCATGGGAACATCATCACCATCTTGCTCCAAATTCTGCAAGCACCATCATACCATAAATTACACATAAAAGCCTGCCGACTGGGGTTTTACTCATTTAAAAATGGTTTAACATATTTCCAATGAGACTTGTATTTATACCAGTTTTCCAATACCAATCTGAAATGAATGGAAGATCAAATAATAGTAGATCTGTACATAAAATAAACTTTTACCAAGCATAAACCAAGAAACATGAGTTCCAAATCCAAATTCCAATAGTTTCAACAAAAACACATACTGAAGAATCACACAACAAGAAGTTGAAGGAAAATGAGAGATCATAGTGCAACATAAATCCTCATTCCACAGTCAATATCTACATAAAAGTGAGAGAATAGATGACATATTAGTATCCTCTCAACATAAGGGAACAACTGAGGTCAAATATTGTACTAAAATTGGTAAGCTTTCACTAACAAATTTATTACGTGAATCATAAATGAAAATACAAAAATTGACATATAATAGTTAGTTAATGATGAAGTCCACATTCCAAACTAGTTATTTAATGAAACACCAGCTTTTTAGTGGTTCACATCCTACCATTCTTTTGATGCCCTATCTATCCCACCTTATGTGCCACACTTCTACGGGAACAGTGTTAGAAGTTCATGACAAATATTAATGTGTGGCTATGGATGACAACAAATAAAAAGATATGTCAAACAGGATAACTACAGCAGTACAAAACTCTTGGGCTAAGTAGCATTTCCATAAATAATATCCTTTCAATTCAAATTAACAGCATAGCAGTTTCTCTCTATGCCATCATTGACAATTTGCCACAAAGATGCACTCTTCAGAATCATTTAGACTGAAATACTTCCTAGTCAAAAGCTAGACTGAAGTCTTTTGTGTACCATCTTCAAGTGGAGACGACTATCTAAAACATTTGGTTACAGAATTTTAAAAACTAATTGCAAGCTATTGAGATGCAAAGTAGCTTGACCTATGAATTATCCTATGAAACAAGTAGCTTGACCATAAATATTGGAAGTTATCTGCTCAACAATCAGCCATTCCTACCTTAAACCTGATCAGATCTAAAATCCAGATAAATTTTGGCCTAACCAACCCAAAAATGTCAATGAAGGCCACGACCTTGTACAGAATTTACTAAAATAAATAAACAAATAAGGTCCCCACTAAATCTTGAAATTACAAATTAGGTGATTAACTTCACCAAGGTAGGGCAGCTTCATCTTTCCATTAGTCCTCCACTTCTAGACTTATAATTTGCACCGCCAAAGCAAAAACAAATGAAGATCCATCAATCCCCTGCCACCTTTACAAAGAATTCATACAAACAGCTATTTAGATGGAGCAGTCCAAGCACATTATTCACCTAATCTTCTCTCTCATCCTATGAGAAGACAAACTAACACATATAGAAGACTGACTTTTAAGTAACAATGTATCAGAATTTTGAAACAATTTTGGAAGTAACTCAGTAACATACAAGTGATCATGTTTATATTTTGGACAGTTTCCCATGTTGTCAATGAGTGTGATTGAGATGAATCCCCTGTTTCTTATTGCTTTTGCGTATACTATTTGGCACAAACTGGTCAAATTAAGACTCCACTAATCATATCACTTCCTTCAACAACAATCTGATCAGCATTTGCAAGCGGTTAAAAAAAAAGTTAAGAAAGCTCACCAGTGGGATTGAGCTGGCAGCATTTGTATCATTGGTCTTAGCATACAAAATGATCCTGCTAAAACAAACAATTAAATCAGCCATCAGTAGCATAACAAAGAAACCCAATTCACAAATTGAAGCAATGATTTTAGATTATGAGATGGGTGGGTCTACCTTCTTCTGGAGGATAAAGGAATTTGATTCTGGGGACGAATGAGAAAAGAATTACAAGAGGAATAGTGATGATTGCGATGGTGAGGAATAATAATAATAAAAGGTAAGATTTTATGAGTGACCAACTCCTTTGATAGATAAGAAGAAGAAGAAGAAGATAACAGATTATTAGTGAAAGCAGCCATAGAAGTGGAAAGTTTTCTGATGAGAATTGTGGGGGTGTTTTGGAGGAACTGAGAACTGTTAGTAATGGAAAAAATAGCGTGGCATCATCTTTGCTTTGCTGTGCTGACACTGAAGTAATTGCAGTTGCAGGCCACGTATGATTGCCTTCTTTATTCTCTGAGAATGGACAAAAAAGGATATAATAAAATAAAAAATTTCTACCCCCTTGCCCTAATTGATGTTTTTAGAGCAGAGGTACTTTTTTGGACGGTGCGGTTTGTTAGTATTTCGACTTTTAGTTATTACTGTTAGCGGGTAAAAAAAAAATTTAATTCTAACTTTGCTAGGGATTAAACCTTGTATAGCAAATTTCAATTTTAAACCAATCGGTCCATACGTCGTTAGAAAGTAAAGATACAATTTAACTAATCCTGAGTCCTCATGCAAAAATTACAGAAACACAATTTTAATTATATTAAAATATATTGAATAAAATAATTTTATTGTCCAATTAAATCAAATTAAATTATATAATTATTTTATTATGGTTTTATAAATTTATGAACTGCAAGTCAAATATTGTACTAAAATTATTTGTGTATGTATAAAATTTATAGTAAAAATAAAATAATTTTTACATATAAATCGAAAAATACGACACATCATATATAATTATTGTTATGTTAAATATTTGATTAAAGGATGACTAAATATAATCAATTAATTGGAATTTTTATGTTAAAATATCCACTAAATATTAATTGAATAAAAAATAATGTATTGAGATGTCTTTTTAAAAAACTAATATTCATACTATAAATAAATTGATTGAATGTTTTTATTTCGTAATTTTTCTTTAAATTTAATTATGATTTTATTTATAGTAAAATATGAATTTTTAGTGCTACAAGTTATTTAAATTTTCAAATACTTATTTTGAACTTAACCACTGGATTATTCCAAAAGATCTAAATTCCCAAACTGAACCAAATTATACCTAAAAAAGAATTATACAATATAGAAATTTTTTATAAGGCTAAAAAATTTTAAAATTTGGTACAATTCAGTCCCCAAATTATCCTCATCACTGTTAAGCCCTAAGTTCTACAATCCCATGGTATTATTACAAAATATTATATTCACAATAATTAAAATTACATTTTATTTTATTAATATAATGAGAATCAATATTATAAAAATAAGGATAAATCCTGTTATTTAGTTAAATATATTAGTTGATTCTTTTTTGAAAAATATATTATAACATCCTTGAAGTTTGTTTTCATTACACTAATTCATCCTTTTATTAAAATATTTCTTTTTGGTCTTTAAAAATTTATAATTCTACCATTTATACCTTTTTCTTGCTCATATAATATTTATATCACTTCTAAAAAAATTCAGATTAAAAAATAAATTACCTTATTTTACTTTCATATTTGAAAATAAAAATATAGATAAATAATTTGTATATAAACTAATATTTTTCATATTTTAAATTAAAATTATGATAAAAAGATATTATGATAAAAATTCTTTAAAATATGTTAATCATTTGCATGATCAATCTCAAATAAACACCCTAGTTTTGACTTTAACGACCAATTTTAAACTACTAATGTGTAATCAGTGTGTTTACAAGTTGGTTTAAAGTTGTGCTCAAATGGTGAAGCAATGAAAGTAAAATTCAAGCCAAATTCATCTTTCAAGGGTGCTCATGAGTGACTCTCATGATCATGAGCATCGTCATGAGTGCAAGTCTTTCAAAAGTTTCAGCAACCCTCACGACCCCTGTCACAATTTTAAGGAGATCATCCCAATTGTGAGCATGTCCTTCACGATCATAAGCCTTGAGTCTTTATTATTGCAAAAGGAATAGAGACCCTCACAAGCAGTCATTATAATCATGACCACATCTCCACAATTGTGTTCAAGTCTATTTCAATCGTGATCTTCAAGAGATTCAAAAGGAGTTCAAGTTTAGAACTCCTCACGATCATAAGGATGATCATGACTGATGTTGCAGCTTTAAAATGGCAAAATTCATAAGGCAACAGTCACATTTTTTATCCTCTTTATCATGACCATTATCCTCAAGATTATAAGCATAAAAAATTTTGCAAAAAGTATACAAGCATTTTATGAAGATGAGGAGAGTTGGAGACGATTTGGCAGACCTCCAATAGTTATTCTCAACCCTCTATTATAAATTGAAGACTCATAACTCATTTATAAGGTAAGATTGGTTGTTGAGTGAATTAAGTGCTTTGTATTCTTAATTATCATCAAATTCTCTTTGTAATTACTTATAGTGAGAGAGTTGAGGTATGCTAGCAATAGATTTCTTAATCTTACTTTATTTTTGGGTTAAAACAAGTGAATAGTGAGGACCCCTAACTTAGATTTGTACCGATTCTTGTAAAAAACACATTGGTGTAAGGTTTCATGTGAGCTTAAAAAACACAATTAATTGTAAGGTTGGTGTTGATGCTTAAAACATTTTGTTCTGCAATTTTATTTATCAGATTGGTGTGGGAATTCAAAAATTCTATTTTGGGGAGAAGTTAGGGAGGGGATATAGGATTTTCATAATTTGAACCTCTATAACTTGTGTCATTTATGTGTTTGATTATATTTTTCATTTTTAGCCTTAAATCTTCTTAATTAGTCTTCAATCTCTTTAAACATCCTCTAAATTTTTGATAGCCTTATTCACCCTTTTTCCCTCCTCTAGTGCAATTTTAAAAATATTTTTTATTAAATAAATTTAGATTTTTTTTGCTAGCTTATTCGGTCGGATCTTCCATAAATGTCAATATTTTCATTTAGATTTACCGTCTAATCAAAATTTTGAATTTCTTCAAGTATTATCAAATTTACTTAAAACTTATGTTATAAAAATTTATTTAAAACAATTTAATTTAAAATTTCATTTATGGGTAAACTTAAATGCAAAAATTAACATTTACGATATACCCAATCAAATAAATTATCAAAAAAGTTAAATTTATATTTTTAAATAAAAATAAAAAATTATATAATAAATTTCAGGCGTCCTTCTTATCATAATGTCTTTTTTAAAAGAACTATATATTTCATTAAAGTAATTTTTATAATCTAAAATATTTTGACTATTAGTTTTTTATAATATATTTTATATTTTGATCTATGTTTGTTTATTTATTTTTAGAAGTTAAAGATGCAAATATAAATTCATATTTTAATTTAAAATAAGAAAGTATTATTTTACATAAAAATCTATATTTATATTTTTAATTGAAACTATGAAAAATAAAATAATTGAATGTATTTTTAATAGTGAAAGAATTAAAAAGTGATATAGGTGATAAAAAAAATTTTAAAATGGTATGAATGAAAGAAAGATAGGACCTAAAGATCAAAAAGAAATATTTTCTGTTACAAAATTATATTTTAGTCCATAAATTGATAGTAAAATTAACAAATGGACGAACTACTGTAACGAAAATAAATTTCAAAGATGTCATAATATATTTCCTAAAAAAGAGGGATTGACTAACGTATTTAATTAAAGGGAAAATTACATATAAAAAAAACCAATGTTTTAGGGTTCTTGCAAATAAAACTATATTCTATTTTTCTATCATATTAAACCACAACATCTCAATAGTTATCAAAATTAACCCTTCGTTTGAAAACCTTAAACAAATTATTGAAGTGACTGTTAATTTTTGCTTTTTTTAACGCTTCTCCAATAAGTATGGCCCAGATGGCTGAGTGGATTGCTGACTCCAAAATTTACTAACCCTATTTTCCTTCAAGAATTCCCAATTCCTTACAATTTCTAAATTCCTTGCTATAAACCCATTAAATGGATATCTAGTGACCCAAAATCTATGAAACATGTCACCATTATTCCAAAACCCATACAAGATTAATATAACCAATTATTGATTTTTCAATGAGATCCTCTACTCTTTCTTCGTTTCAGACCTTGTATAGCGTCCTTTGCCAATGCTCATTCTTTCTCTTCCTTTAATTATGGTTCCCTTTACTCTCTTGACCCTAACCCTTCCCCTAAATCCCACTTTCATTCACCTCTTTCTTCTTCTTCTTTCTCTCCTTTTGGATTTTGCTTCTTGCCTACTTCTTTTTCCCATAATGTTAGAAATTGCTATCTCTCTCGTCCTTTGTGTTGCTTTCCTTCTTGACCTTTGTATGGCACCTTGTCATCACTATCCTTATCGCCAGTCTCATAATTTAATCCTCGATTCTCTTAACTTCAAATCAAGTGCTTTCTTTAATGTATAGTTCTTCCTAATTGCAGCTCAGCCTCATCACCACCATCTTTTTTATCCTTTAGGTCTCCTTATTATTTTCTGTTGCATCTATGATAATTTTCTCATCAGAGTGTGGGCTTCTCTTTAGTTTAAGTGGATCTAGCTTAAAAACCCACCATAGTGCTTAGTTCAAGTGGATCTAGCTTAAAAACCCACCATAGTGCTTACTTTGGAGTGCCTCCTCTTTACTTGCAGTTCAAACGAGATATTACAATTCAAGTGAGAATGTTCTGTTTTATTTTCTATATGTATTGAAAAATGCTCCAGATGCTTCTCAAAAAAGAATTAGATCAAAGGTTGTTAAGGCCTATAGGATGCAAAAGCATGGACCTTTAGACCAGGGCTTCAGCTTCCTAGTATCACTATAACATTATCCTTGTAATTGGTAAGAGCTTAACTAAAATGAGTATACATTTTATCTGCAATTTATCTCTTTGTATGCCATGTCATATTCTAGTGTATATGGGTGCTAATAAGTGATGATTGATAAATGGTAGTTATTTGTGTGCTTCAATTTTATTTTTGATTGTAAATGGAAGAGAAAAATCTCATAACAATTTTTACACTAAGTTCTATTTAGATTGTTATAATTTCATGTCAAAATCACCATCTTTGTTTATTGATACCCCTCAGGTATATTTTTATTCAACTAATAAATTATATTCCTAATTAAAAGTGATTTGCAGAACAAGGAAGACAAAATTTATATAGAAAAAGGAGTCCCTTATCAAGAAGACTTCCGGATCAGGAGGAACTACCTCAAGTACGGAAAAATCCCACAAGAAAAAGGAATATTATTCCTCTCAGGTTTGAGAATCCTATTCTCTATAAATACTCCTCACCTCTCTTCATATTATTTGATTCTCTTTGCTTCTCTCTAAATTTTTTCTCTACCAATTCTGACTTAAGCATGGGAGGATTTGTGGGGGAAACCCCACATCTCACCTCTCTCTCTTATTGGTTACTTGATCACCGGACTCAGAGGTTCCGGAATCATGTTGTCAAGTGGCGCCGTCTGTGGGAAGTCTCCTGAGTTAAAGCCATTGTTATCTACCGAGCTCAAGTAAAGTTCACACCATGACATCTAGTTCACCAGCCACGGATACTCAAATCAATCCGTCAGGAGCAACCTCAGATGCTCCAATCAATCCATCATCTCCTATTCCTCTCATTAACTCGTCGGCCCCCATCTTGCCCATTGATTCGTTAGCCCTTATTCATCATGTGGGACCATCCTCTCAAATTTTTTTTCAGAGCTACCCAAGGATGGGCAACCCTAGGCACGAGATTTCCTTATTACGCCCCACTGCATCATACTAGCCGACCTATTCCTTTTGTACCTTTCCTGAGTCTTTCAGGAACCCCCATCACGCACACACCAGACCTAAACATAATAACCCTTACACTTAACCTACCTCCCACAAATAAAGAGGCAATGTTCCAAAACATCCAAGCCCATATGACCTTCATGCAATAACAACTGAATGCCTTAATCTAAGAGAATAATCTCGGAGCTGCTAATCCAGAGAATAATGTGATCATACCACTTGTGGCATCTCAGAGTGCTCCTAGAAGGGACAAAGAAGCTCAGAAAGATCCAAAAGGGGGGAGTCAAGTAGAAGTCGTCCTGCCTTAGATGATTCCCAGATAGCTCAGAAGGTAGAGCAAGTAATCTAGAATGCTCGGACGGGGCCAAAAAAAGAAGATGAATGTGTCCTGGAGAGAACAACTGTAAGCACCCAATTTCAGGATAACTAGAATATGGATGCGAAAGAGGACTCTGATGATGAAAATTTGTCGCAAATAGGTCTCTAATATTTGAATTTTGGATCCCAAGGCTTGATTGCATTTTTATGGACTGAATTAAAATTTTTTATTTTTCTTCAGGGGTCTCTTTGTAATTAAATGTAAAAAAAATGGATTTCCGATCGAAAATCCATTTTTTTTACATTTAATTACAAAGAGACCCCCGAAAATCCAGAATTCCGATCGAAATTGTGGATTTCCGACCGGAATTCCATATTTCCGATTGGAATTCCATATTTCCGACCGAAAATCTGATTTTTGATCGGAATTCCAGATTGCCGATCGGTAATCCATTATTCTGAGGCGTGAAATTCTTTTTTATTTTGTTTTATTTTATTTTTTTATTGATTTTTCTTAGATTTGATTGGTAAAAAAAAATAATTAAAAAAATTATCGAATAAATAAATAAATGTATATCTAGTTTATTTTTGAGGATCCTATCTATGTAACCTATTTGATAATTTTATCTCGACCGTAATCACTTATCCTGTAAAACGGATTTGGATCTACGAGAGAATAAAAGGAAGAGAGGTTTTTTTCATGAAGGGAGAGGAGAGGAGAACGAAAAAAAAGAGAAAAAAAGGGTTTTTTCTTTGGTTTTGGGAAAGGTTTCTGGAAAAAAAAAACACTTTCTTTTTGGTTCTGGGATTAAAAGATTTCGACAAAAACGCAATTGAAGCCGGAACACCTAAATCAATTCTGGAGATTTATTAAACGGTGATTCAAACATCTCTGAGGAGATAGTCAATACAACATCCATTTTTAGTTCTTATTTTATTTTATTTCTTTCTTCTATTTACAGATCTATCTTCATTTTATTTCTGCTCCTATCTCTTTATAC
>CATIWM010596213.1:0-15159 GCA_949671775.1 Mallotus repandus | reverse complement strand
ATTCATATGGTGGTGTTGCTCACCATGCATCTTTTTGTCCGAGTTGAAGAAATGTTAAATATATCACACGGTTGCCAACACGGCCATGTCATCGATCGTGCACCCTTCTAGAATCTCAACTCGAAATCAACCATGGTCATGCTTAAACCCGTGCCAAAAAGTTACAACGCGACACCAGAGGAGACACAGCTATGTCATGGCCGTGTTAGAAAAGAAAAACAGATTTTTCCTAAGTGAAAAAGGAAGAAGAATTTAAGGGCTAGGAGGTCTTCTATCAAGTTTTCCTATAAAAGGGATGTTAAGAAATATTTTGAGGATTCATTCCACATTCTTGGAGCCTCAAGAAAGAGAAAAACGAAGATTGAAGGAGATTCATACAAGAATCAAAGAGTTTTATTTTATCTTCTTCTTCATCTTTTATTCTTTTAATCATTTTTTTTTTTGTGCTTCACCACAACTATGCTTAGCTAAAATCTCTTTTAAGGTTTAGGTTAGGAGTAGCTATTCCATGATGTGAATGGACACAAAAATTTATATTTAATTTAATTTAATTTTTAGTTAATTCTTTCAGTTAATTGTACTTTTTTTATGCTTTCATTCATGGCCAGCTTGTTTGCATGTATGGGTAACTTCACTAATGAGAGTTAGGGGAATTTATTAGCTTAAGACTTATAGGACTTATATCACTTGACAACGAGAATAGGTGAGCTCTTCGGGGGTAAAATAATTGTTAAGGAACTTAATGAGTTTTAATTAACTTCTTAATCATGAGAGTAGGTTTAACTTTAATCTTAACATGCTTAATTGAACTTAACGGAGTCTTTAGGTATTTTAGAACAATTACCCTTATTTGAAATCATTTTATTTATTTATTTAAGTGTTCATGATCGGATTGGAATTGTGAAACTAAACTTAGGCTCTGAGCTATTTATCATTTCATTTCAATTATAATTTTGATTGTTTTCTTTATTTTTTTTATAAAATTCACTTTTTTTTTAATTTACTAGTTGAGAATTTAAGTAAAAATATTGGTATTCAATATATAGTCTTCGTGGGAACGGTAACTCTATATACTGCAATCACAATCCGTGCGCTTGCGGATTTTGAAGGCAATAAGTTTTTGGCACCATTGCCGGGGACTGGCAATATTGATATTAATTTAGTTTTTACTTTTCTTAGACTAGTATTTTTCTTTTAAATCTTACTTGTTTTGCTTATTGATTTTTAGGCGATTTTTGCTAGTTTATGAACACTTGATCTAAAGGGACAAACTTAGAGAAGGTCAATCCTGAAATTGAGACTTCTTATAAGAAAAACTGTAAGGAAAAGCATGAGAAAGACAAGCAAATGATGGTTGAGAATCAAGCGGCAGAACCAGCTAGGAATTATGCTCTTCAAGAGTATACGATACCTAACCTAGGAGACAACATAAGCAGCATTGTGAGGCAAAACGTAGATGTTAACACCTTTAAGATTAAACCAGTAATAATTCAAATGGTTTTGCAATTCCAATCTGGAGGTCTTCCAAATGAAGATCTTAATGCCTATTTAGCTCAGTTTGTAGAGATTTATTACACATTCAAAATGAATAGGGTTATTACAAATGCAATAAGGCTTAGGTTATTCCCTTTTTCTTTGACGGATAAAGCCAAATTGTGGTTACACTCTCTCGCATCATAGTCCATCACCTCATGGGACTCATTGTCAGAGGTGTTTTTGGGCAAACACTTCCCACTGGGAAAGACAGTAAAATTCAAGCAAGGAATTACAAGCTTCACTTAATACAATGGTGAATCTTTTTATGAAGCGTGAGAGCGATTCAAAGACTTGCAATGCCAATGCCTACACCATGGAGTCCCACAATGGCTGCTCATTCAAATCTTTTATCAAGGACTCATCGAGCCAATGAGGATCGCTATTGATGCTACATCTCAAGGCTCATTCATGAGAAAGACACCTAACGATGCTTACAATCTTCTTGAGACTATGGCATCCAATAACTACCAATGGCAAGGAGAAAGAAGAGCACCAAAGAGAGTAGTAGGAATGCATAAAGTAGATGGGTGGAATCTTTTTAATGCTAAGATTGATATGCTTACCAATAAATTAGAAGCTACCACCAAGGCATCTAATCCAATGGTTGTTTATTCTTGTGAGTATGATGGAGGAGGACACTTAACCATGGAGTGCTAATGGGGTTTCACTTCTTAAGATCCTTCAATTGAGCAACTCAATGCTCTTAATAAATTTCAAAGAAATGAAGGAAATCCATACTCCAACACATATAATCTGGGATGGCAAAATCACCCCAGCTTCTCATGGTCTAATCAAGGGGGAGTGCGAAATGCCAATCAAGGTTATAAGTAGCCACCACTTGGTTTCTAATAAAAGAATACCTTCCATCAGCAACAAGAGAGCAAACAAAAATTTTAAAGCTTAATGAAGAGGTTTCTAAAAGACTAAGAAGAGCAAAAGGAAGCCACCAATAATCTAACTTCTCAAATGAGTTAGCTTTTTGCTCATAATAAGATGTTAAAGAATCAAATTGCATCCCAAGCATCTAGCTAAAGATAGAGTGATATGCTACCTAGTCAACTTGAACATCCTAGAGAACATGCAATGGCAATTACACTAAGGAGTGGGAAGCAATTACTTGAGGTGGAACCCAAGAAGAATGATGAAGGGACTGTACAGAACTCATAAGAAAAGGAACAACAGAAAGAGGTGGATGAGGAAAAGAAGCAAGAAACCAAGAAAGAAGTATCTGTCAAGACTCCACCATCACCCTTTCCTCAAAGGCAATAAAAATCAAAGCTAGATTAGTAATTTGAGAAGTTCATGAAGTCATTTGAGTAGCGCAAGCTCAATATATACCACTTTTCGATGTGATCAACATAATGCCCACTTACTCAAAATTTCTTAAGGACATCATCTCATACAAGCGCAAGTAGGAAGATTATGAAACCATTCCTATTAATAAAGAGTGCATCGCAGTCATTCAAAATAAGCTTCCATAAAAGCTTAAGGATCTAAGGAGTATTACTATCCCTTGCACTATTAGGAATAAGTTTATAGGTAAATCTCTATATGATTTAGGCGCGAGTGTGAGTATAATGCCTCTTTCTTTTTATAGATGTTTGAACATTACTTATATAATGCAAGTTCATTACTTAACTAGTATCGGTTAATTTAGATAAAACATGCCAAGTTCATTACTTAAATAATGCAAGTTCACTATAAATGCACTATAAGTTTATTAGTGTTTGCCTACAGATTCATTAGTATTTGCCTTCAGGTTCACTAGTAATTGCATATAGGTTTATAAGTATTTGCCTACAGGTTGATTAGTTTAATAATAAAATTCATTACTTAATAATATTTTTAATTAGTATTATTAATTTAATATATTAATATTAAGTAAAGATTAATATTAATATTATAAAAATTAATAGGTCAAATAATATAGGTTTATTGATTAAATCATAAAGGTTCATTAGTTATCAACTATAAGTTCATCACTTTTAACCCTCTAGTTCTTTATTCTATATAGGTTCATCAATAGAAAAAACCTATAAATTCATTGAACATAATATATAGGTTCATTAATTATACACTTTAGGTTCATCAAATAAAATGAAATGAACCCATATGTGGAATCTTGATTACTTCTAGCACTGAGGCTACAACGTTGCTGAAATGCTACTGTCTTCAATTTGTATACTGTGGCTTGAACTGTCAAAAGCTTCTTACAATTGTAAGGTATATTCAAGCTTCCACAGAACATCAGCCATTGATGGACGTTCAGTTCTTACCTTGGACAATCATTTCTTAGCTGTGTCTGCAAACTTCTTTAAACATTATGGTTATATTTTCCCTTGATGTAAGGATCAATAATGTCTTTAAGAAATTCTTTGTATTGGCAATGAAGAGCCCACTCAGCAAGACTAACTTAGTTTTTTTTTGAAAGGCCAAGATTAAAAGAACAACTTCAAGTAGACATCAAGTGTGTATATGTCACACCCACTCTGCTTGCTAATGAGCAAGCATGACTTGTGAAAGGAATTGGTTATGCTACTTAGGCATTTAGGACTTATGTGGTGAGCACAAACCTAAGTAGGGCAAATTTCAAAAAAATTTGCTTTACATAACCCTTCATCAAATGATGAATTCTTATCCCAAGGATCCAATTTGCATTTAACACATAGCTAAATATCAAAACAACATGTAAACAACAACTTAGGAATTCTAAGTTTAGGAATACTTACAAACTCCTAAGTTTGACGTAGACCACAATAGTATCTGCAAGCTTTGATGTAGTTAGGTTCAACTTTTGAGTCATATGCTCTAGCCTCCCAAGTGTTAGGCCTCTAGCTTGAAACACCAAAGCTTCACCAAGTCACCTACTTGCTTTAATTTGGTTAGTTGCAAGTTTCCTCTCTAGCGACCCTCACAAATCTTGCACTAACTCAATCTCTTGCAAGTATATTTTGGGTTTACTTTGTGTATATGTTGTTTCTCTCCTTTTGTGTCTCTACAAAAAACTCTTAAATTGTCTTGATGTCTAACCTTAAGACCATTTCCAAGGTTACATATTTATAGGTAGAGAAAGCAAGCCCCAATGACATAATCTCCTACATCATATGCATATGAGTTGTTATGATAAGTATACAACTCATCATCATAAGTATACAACCTGTGTACTTATTTAGTGCACCAAGAATTATGTAGAGAATTAATACATCTCATGTATATGTCTACATACATTCTCTACACTTAATCATGTCACCTAATCCTTATCTTTGCCTTAGTTAAATTTGTACACACAAAAGATAATGCGTGCCTAACATGACAAGCCTAATAAGCCAAGCTTAATACTTATCATGTCCATGGTCAACATTATACACTAAAGTGATAATGCATGCCTAACATGACAAGCTTTGACCATGTCATGTTCACATTGAGTTGGGCTTGGTAATTGGGCCAACCCTTGGCCCAAGCCTAATCCTATTAGACAAATGGGCTTGGATTAGGTCCATTAGCTTTCTCAACATCTTAGATTAATCTTTGGTCCAAAACTCTTTTAGGCCTAGGCCCAAACAACTTGGGCCATTAATCCAAGTTCAATAAGAAACAACATAAATTATTAATTTAACACTCTAATTAAAATCTCATATTAATTAAGCATAAATTAATAATTAAACCCTTGGTGGAATTAGATTTCATGATATGCTAGAATTATTGCTTAAAGCATAAATCTATTTCCATTAATCTTAATTAATTGATTAAACCCTTTAATAAATAATTAGATTAATATTGATGATTTGGTGAAACTCTTTTAGGTGTGACTTACTAGGTTCATGTCTAGTTGGCAATAAGAAGATAATATCAACACTTGATATCATTTGAAACTCCTTTCAAGTCTAAATGTGAAAATCCTAATTATACACATTTAGTTCTCATAAGTTGAAAGTGACCCCTAGCATCGATATCACAACTACCCAATTAGAAATGAATGCATGTATTGATTCACATGAACCCTTTGGTCATAAGTACCGTGCACTCAAATCCCTTCATTAGAAGATCCTGATATAGCCTAGAGTTAAGGTTTAGTCAAACTCTTATAGCATTATCATATGACCTCATCTCAAGTTTAATTCTTGATAAAACATAACAAATACTAGAAACACTTTCTAGCACTAAAACTCTTTCATACTGTGTCATGTTGATCCTGGCCAGGAACTTATTCATCAAGAACAAATTTAGATGGTATAGGATCCTTTCCCGGTTCACTCCAAGCAATGAATGCCATCTTTGCCGAACACCCATCCCTACATTTAACCGATTAGGGCCACCACACGCCATATACCCATGTGTGATTAACACAGGTATGTAAGCGGTAATAAATCCTAGCCACTTAAATGTGGATGATCGTGTTACTTCAGGTTAAAGGACTATATGCACCATTATAACCTAGATTACGATCATTACCCATAAGTGAATATCCATACGATCACAAGTCTAACATCATGTTCAATCCACCCATCATATGAGTATCCACATGTCTATTCTGATTTCTCATATCAAGTAGCATGAGACTCACTACCTCCCACAATTAGTATCACATACTAATTAAGGAAAATAGACAGAAGTGATAGTCAAATTAATAATACCCAAATATTAATTTATTAACTACGAACAAATTTATAGCATATATACTAAATAAATCTGTCACGCATATTATCAACTCTTAATAATAGATTTATTTAACATTATGTTGATGGGTGAATATTCAATTAAATAAACCTTTTAGATAAAATAATATTCTTTATTGCCATTTGGGATTATTTACAATGTCAAAATATGTGATTGGCCTCTAGGGCATACCACCTATTCTAACAATCTCCCACTTGCACTGGAGCCAATCACTACAGTATCTTAGACCCATCTTCTCAAGATGTTGATCTAATTGTAGTTGCATTAGTGCTTTAGTGAGTGGACCAACCACGTTGTTGGCTGAAGCTACCTTTTGCATGAGCACATCGCTTTTTCCATTAAATTCTTTGATAATATGAAAATGCCTTTCTACGTGTTTGGATTTCTCATGAGACCTCGGTTCCTTTGCCAAAGCAATGGGTCCTTTGTTGTCACGATAGAGAGGAATTAGTGATTCAATGGAAGGAACAACTCCTAGCTTAATAATGAACCTCTTAATCCAAAAAGCTTCTTTAGCAGCATCTAATACGGCGATATGCTTGGCCTTTATAGTGGAATCAGCAGTGACACCTTGATAAATAAACACAACCCCAAAGATAGACTTTCTATCATCTACATCTGATTAGAAATCAAAATCCGTGAAACCATCTATTTGTTGACAACCTTCTCCATAAGTTAAGACTATATCTTTAGTCCTTCTCAAGTACTTAAAAATTGCCTTAACAGCTATCCAATGGTCCAAACCTAGATTGGATTGAAACTTGTTAGGCACACTAACAATATAGGCAATATCAAGCCTAGTACATAACACAACATACATCACGTTTCCTATAGCCGAAGCATAAGGAACTTTGTCCATTTCCTCCATTTCCTTTGGTGTTTTAGGTGAGATACCCTTGGATAAATGGATATTACACCTAAATGGTAACAATCCTCACTTGGAATCAAGCATGTTGAAACTCTTTCAACACCCCTTCCAAGTAAAGACTTTGGGATAAGCCTATTATTCTCTTTGATATATCTCTATAAATTTGAATCCTAAGAATATAGGTTGCTGCCCCTAAGTCCTTTACATAGAAGGTTTTAGATTGCTATAGTTTCACTAAAGTCATCATATCGACATCATTTCCAATTAGTAGAATTTCATCCATATACAAGACTAAGAAAGTGAGTTGGCTCCCACTAACCTTCTTATAAACGCATGCCTTGTCATTGTTCTTGATGAATCCATAAGAACGAATAGGTTCATCAAAATGATGATTCTAACTTCTTGAAGCCTGCTCTAGACCATAAATAGATCGATTAAGTTTATACACTTTTGAGCTATCTTTGGATTCAAAAACCCATAGGTTGATCCATGAAAATTTCTTCCTCAATATAACCATTAAGGAGGGCGGTCTTGACATCTATTTACCAAACCTCACAATTATAGTGTGTGACTATTACTAAAAAAGTCTAAATAGATTTAAGCATGGCTACTGGCGAGAAGGTCTTCTTATAGTCGACCTCTTGCCTTTAGCGAAACTCTTTCGCTGTAAGCCTAGCTTTAAAGGTTTATGCCTTCCCATGTAAACCAATCTTTCTTTTATAGATCTATTTCCACCTAATGGGTATACCTTTAGGAGGATCAACAAGTATCTAGACTTGGTTTACACATATGAAATCCATATCAGTTCTTATAGCCTTAAGCTATCTCGAAGAACCTTTATCATATAAAGTTTCCTCACATGTAGTGGGATCATCAACATGAAAGCTTTCTTCACAAACATGCAACTCTTGCATATTTATGAAGAAAATTGTGTCTCTCCAAAGGTCGAGATACCCTACTAGACCTTTGTAGGAATTAATATGACAACATTTTCAATTGGAATAGGCTTTTAGGTTGATCAATATCCATTTGATCAATTTATTGGGCTTCTTTAGATGAGTCTTTATCTAGCATTATCTTCCTTCCTTTGCCACATTCCTTTAGAAACTCTTTCTTAAGGAAAATAGCATCTCCGCTAATAACAACTTGTTTAGGAGGAAGATAAAAGCGTTTTCCTAAAATTTCTTTAAGAAATCCAATAAACTTTTCTTTAATCAATTTCACATCCAATTTGTCTGATTTTAGCCTTTAGATAAAAGCTGGACATCCCTAAATCTTAACTGTTTAAGATTTAGTACTCTATCATGCCATATCTCATATGTTATAATAGAAACCAATTTGGATGGAATACGATTAAAGATGTGGGAGGGCATTTTGGAGTTTATAACCCTTATAGGAAGATTAGTATAGCTCATCCTAGAACGTACCATATTTAATAAAGTATGATTTTGTCTTTCGGATACACCAATTAATTATGGTGTTCGAAGCGGTGCGAGTTGTGATACAATACCATGCTCCTTAAGGAACACAATGAATTTGGTGCTTAAGTATTCAGCTCCTTGATCTCATCTTAGAGTTTTAATACCTTTCCAAATTTGGTTCCCTATTTGGGCTTCAAATTCTTTGAACACTTCAAAGAATTCACTCTTGTTCTTTATAAGAACCAAGTACCCATACCTTGATAGATCATTTATAAAGGTTATGGAGTAGTAGAAACCATCTCTAACCATTTCACTAAATGGTCTACATACATCACCATGTATGATTTCCAACATATCTTTGGCTCTTGTCATTTGTCCATCAAATGGTGATATAGTCATTTTTGTCTTGAAGACAAGCATCGCAAGTCGGATTTGGATGCGGATTCAAGATTACTCAAGATTCCCATCCTTTCCAACTTATTGATCCTATCTTCTATAATATAACATAATCTCAAGTGCCATAGATATTTGGATTTAGAGGTATTTTCAAATAGCATTTGCATTACTCATATTAATTTTATGGCTCATTGTTATTGGATATATTATCATTATAACATAAACCATGTAGTATATAACACATGCCAACATTCATTTCAAAAATGAATGATATAAACATTTCTTTTGAAATAATATTCATAACCCTTTCTAGTCAAACTAGAAATAGAGACAATGTTCTTATGGGCATTAGGTACATGTAATACATTATCCAATAACAATATATGATTATATCAATAGAAGTGGATCCTATAGTTTTGGTTGCAACACTTGCACCATTTTTAAGCTTTAGGGTCACTTTATTAGGCCTTAACCTTCTCTTATTTGCTAGATCCTCCAAGGATAAACAAATGTGAGAACTAGAAATGTTATCCAATACCCATGCATTAGATGAGCTCTTAGAACATTTAGAAGCAAATTGAACTAGAGAAGGTCTCACCTTCTCCAATCTTTATCATTTCCCTTTGTCTTAGAAGACTCTTAGGACAATTCCTCTTCCAATGGTCTTTTCTTTGGTAATGGAAACATTTTCCTTTACCTTACTCTTCCTCATAATTGCCTTGCCCTCATTTCTTTTGGCTATATCATCGTGGGCTTGACAACACTTGTCTTGCCTTTATTCTCACCTTTCTTTTCAACTCCCACTCGGAGAGATAAGAAATGCAACCTCCTTCCCTTTTGCTCAATTGGATAGGCTTTTAAGAAAGGGGATGGGTGGACTTTTAATATATATAGTATTTTTTCTGAAAGCTAAAACAACTTTTAGGTTCCATAGCCAATCTTTAAATTTAGGGCCCATGAGCCTATGTCGGTGGAGTATGATTGAAGGTGGGTTTCATTGTCTCATATTATCAAGTTTTCTTTTGTAACGGTAACAAGATTATTAGTTGTATGACATTTTTATAATTTTACAATTAGATTTGGGCTTTTAATTGTAATGGCCTCCCACAAAATTAGCGAATCCTACACTTTCAAAGTATGAAATGGAAATCCCTTGTTGGATGGATTTCTAGTGGGTAATGGAGTTTTTAATGGGTCACTAATATCCCTCAGGTACACACTGCCATTCTTGGAATATTAGTTATCATTAAGTGGACAACTCTTGTCCATCACATCTCATGTAAGATTCCATTAATCCGGCTCCTAATGTTATGGACCTCAGGTATGGATTGTCGTTCTTGGCCCTTAGCATTAGTTAGGTCCACACCATTGGATCAGTGTAATATGTCGACTTGAACACTACATACCTCAGGTACACCTATTTGCCATTCTTGGCATGTTGTGTGTCTATACACCCACAACATCTCATGCTTCACAATAACACTACATGAATCTCTTTGGTCTTATTTACACCCCTATATATCCATAGCCGATGCATAGAAACCTAAAACCATGCAAGTTATTGCTCCAATGGAGAGCCAAGACCTAAATTTATTTTGGAAGATTTTCAGGTCTTTATTTAGGTCTTACTTTTCACATTAGCCAATTTATATACATATAACATACAGATATAATATGGCATGAAATATTAATAGCACGTTACAAAAACATATATATCACATATATATATAGAACATGCAAGATGGATACATAAATATGGAGTGATCATGGGCTTTCCCTAAGCCTATTCTAACTCTTAGAATATGGGCCTTCTCATCTTGGGCCTTGACATATTGGACCATGTCACCATGAGCCTTATGACCATGGGCCTTATTATCTTGGGCCATGTCACCTTGGGCCTTGTGATCATGGGCCTAAGAAAATCCATTAAGCATCATACTGCTTGTCACCATTTCCATGGATCACCTTCTTGAACACTACAAGCTCCATGTCAAAACTCTTGTGAATTACATTCAATCCTCGGCATACAAAGGCAAATATTACATCCCAATTATATGTAATTAACATTTAATTACATACGAAATAATAAAATTAATGATTATTACAAAACCAAGGATGTAATCTAAGTCCATGATCATTCCATGCATGTATATCAAGCAAATTGCAAGTAAGATGCAACTACTGCATGTTAGGACTTATTTGTAAGGCATATAAGCATGAAGATAACAAATTATCATAAAATATTATAGTGCTCCTCATGAGCTCTCTCACGATCGTGAGGAATGCCCATGAGGGGCTTAGCCAAAAATGGCAACAAGTCATTTATAGGTTTCTCACGAGCTCGGGATGGCTCCTCACGATCGTGAGCACCCCTAAACCGACTCTAAGAATTTTTAAACACATCTTAAGCAATAAAACTTGATATTAACATCAAGTAGAATCATAACACTTGCAATTAGAAACAATTTAGCATGTGTTAAGTGTAAAAAGCCACTCTGATATGAATGAAAGGAATCAATTATGCTACATAGGCATTTAGGACTTGTGTGATGAGCACAAACCTAAGTAGGGCAAATTTCAAAAATTTTTCTTTACATAACCCTTCATCAGATAAAGAATTCCTATCCCAAGGATCCAATTTGCATTTAACACGTAGCTAAATATCAAAACAACAACCTAGGAATTCTAAGTTTAGGAATACTTACAAACTCCTAAGTTTGATGTAGACCACAATAGTATCTACAAGCTTTGATGTAGTTAGGTTCAACTCTTGAATCATATGCTCTAGCCTCCCAAGTGTTAGGCCTCTAGCTTGAAACACAAAAGCTTCACCAAGTCACCTAAGTTGTGAGTGACTCCTAGCATTGATATCATAACTACCCAATTATAAATGAATGCATGTATTGATTCACATGAACCCTGTGGTCATAATAACCGTGCACTGAAATCCCTTCATTATGAGATCCCGATATAGCCTAGAGTTAAGGTTTAGTCAAACTCTAATAGCTTTATCTTATGACCTCATCTCAAGTTTAATACTTGATAAAACATAACAAATACTAAAACACTTTCTAGCACTAAAACTCTTTCATACTATGTCATGTTTGTCCTGGCCAGGAACTTATTCATCAAGAACAAATTTAGATTGTATAGGATCTTTTCTCGGTTCACTCCAGGTAATGAATCCCATCTTGGTCGAACACCCATCCCTACATTTAACCGACTAGGGCCACCACACGCCATATACCCATATGTGATTTACACAAGTATGTAAGTGGTAATAAATCCTAGCCACTTAAATGTGGATGACTGTGTTACCTCAGGTCAAAGGACTATATGCACTATTATGACCTAGATTATGATCGTTGACTATAAGTGAATATCCTCGTGATCACAAATCTAACTTCATGTTCGATCCACCCATCATATGAGTTGTAGATGGCGGGGTTTAACGCGCGTCCAAGTTTATTGCAACCGCGACACTATTTGAGCTCAGGGCTCTAGGGAACACCCTAACCATTGTCACAAAGACATAGAGTGGAGATGAGGAGTCGCCACCCAGGGTAATAACTGGGACAAATTAAAAGTGGTCATAACTTGATTCTTTAATACAAGCTAGCACCACAACCATGAGTTCTGGATACGGAATATCAACTTCTTTTAGTCTCGTGTTCATTTAGAATTATTTTATGAATTACTATCTTATCCTCTAATTACATGTAATTTCATATAAACTATCACATCCGTACCCTAATTATAGGTACAATTGCATTCATAACACATTGCATTTATATACATGTTGATAGAATTTAAGTATAAGCTAGTTTTTGTAGTCAAGTTAGTGTATCGGGTTAACCGTAATTTTTATTTGATCAAAGAGTGAGAATTTTAGAATTTTGATGTAACTCAAAGTGAGTAAAATTTTGAGAATAAAAGGGATTTTGAATAAGAATGAAGTAAAGGAATGAGAATTAAAAATTTTAGAATGATATGGACTCAATTGCAACAAATAGTCGTGATAAAATGCATAATTGAAAGCTTGAGGTTCCATAGGTTACAAAGTCATTTCATTAAGGGCTTTAGTGAATATTTTACAACAAATTTATCCAAAATGGATTTGGATTCTTTTTCAAGTCATGGCTGGTTGAATTCATATGTATATCTTTAAGAATAAAGAGAATAACTAACACTTCCTTAGAAAAACAAAAGAAAAGAAAAGAGGAGAGAGAAAGAAAGCCTAAGTCTACTTGTTGATTCTGATTTCTCAAGCATATTTTGAAGATCTAAAGCACTTTTAAGGCTAAAATTATCATCCCTAAAGCCTGATTTGATTGATTTGGTAAGTAATTTATGAGTTTTTGGTTGAATTGAGTTAGGTTTTGCATGCTGCAGATTTCATTTCTATATGTCTAGTTTGACAGTCTCTGTGTTTTGATTATAACTTGAGCTAGAGAGCTCTAAATTTAATGTTCTTTGATTCTGTGGAAACATAAAGGAGTTCTCTAAAACTGTTTCTCTCTGAGGTTGAGTAAAATCAGTCATTAAGTTAGACTAATAAAAAGAAACATTTTTATGCTTACTCTATTCATGTATAGTGACCTGGTTGTGTTCAGGTGCTTATATTTCACTCTATAGTTGTCTAAATTAAGTGAAACTTTTATAGAAATTCAGTATACATATAGATTTAAGAGTGATTTAAATTTGAGCATCAAATTCATTCTCTACAGGTTTGGGGAATTTTTCTAAGTTAGGACTGTAAATAGCCCTTTTAGAGTTAAAGGACAGAATAGTGAAATTGAGTTGTTTTGCATTCTATGCACACCATTTGGGGGCTGCATGAATAGGAAAACATTTAGGATTATTTTATTGATGATTTATAAATGAAATTGCATGTTTTAGGTGCTAGAAAAGGAAAGGAAGGTGCTGGTGCGAATTGAACAAATCAGTGATAAATTTGTGTTAGTTTTCAAAGCTATTTAGTGAGTAGTTATTCAAGCCCTTAAAAACTTTTTATAATAGCTATAAAATGAGTATTTTAGTGATGTTTAATGAACCTAAATTGATGTATTTAAATGTTTTTAATTCAGCTTGTTGATACTTGAATTACATGGTTTAATTTCAAGCTTTAAAGGTTTCAAGTATATGAATTAAATATGTTATTTCTATAAGCTTTGCTTTGTGATATGAATTTAGACCTTTTCAGTTACTTGGTGATTAAAATGAGCTTATTCTCAACCTGATTTCACTTCTTTGAATTATGATAAAGATTGATTGATTTTGAATGGTTATTAAACCATAAATGTGATAATGTTATTTTGATTGATTATTTGGTGAAAATGATATTTGATTTGTGTATTCCCATCCTCTATGATGTAGTAGAAGGTAAATAATTGCAAATCGTTGATTCACAAGAATATCGATATGCAATCTTCAAACCCCTATTGATTCTATCAAATTCTAGAGAATTTGGAATAAAACAAAGTCTGTAACTTTATTAGAAATCAAAGCCGTCCACAAAACAAGGCGTAAATTAGCTTATATACCAAAACTAAACCCTAAATAAACTCCTAATAAAAATAGGAAAAATTACTAAAATTGAAAAACAGCGTTTAGAAGGCCCAAACGTGCGAATTTGGCCAAAATCCATGGGACATCACAATTAAAGCTAGTGACTTTGAATCAGTGGCCCATTTTCACCTAAAATAGGCACCGAAAACACTGAAATTCGACACTCGGAACTTTGCTTTATTTACAAAACTGCCACTACCAAACTTTATCCAATTTTTCCAAGAACTGCAAAGCTTGCTCCTGGACCGTATCACTCTCCCCTCGTGACAGAAAATTTGACCGCGAATTTGGCACAACATCATCATCAGAAGAATCACTAGTGAAAGGAATGAGATGCTTCACATTAAACACATCTATAGTACGAACATGACTTGGCTGCTTCAAATGATATGCATTAGGATTTATCTTTTCAATCACCTCCACTGGACCAATCTTCTTGGCAGAAAGCTTATTATACTCACCAGCAGGGAAATGATCCTTGGTCAAGACTGCCCACACAAAATCACCAATGTCGAACTCCAGATGCCTACATCTTCGGTCTGCACCTTGTTTGTATTTGGAATTGGCAGCAGACAGGTTGTCAAAAACTGGCCTGTGCACATCCTGTAAACCTGTCACAAAATCACTAGCCTTGCCATGGACCCTTGTTTTGCAAGGCAGCACCATCAAGTCAAGGGGACCTCGAGGTTGGAA
>CATIWM010596070.1:0-14838 GCA_949671775.1 Mallotus repandus | reverse complement strand
TTCCCTTTTTTTTTCCTCATTTTTTATCTTTTCATTTTCTTTTTTCCTTTCCTTTTTTTATTTTTATTTTTCTCCTTATTTTTTGCCTTTTCTCCTTTTTCTCCTTTCCCTCTTTTTTCCCCTCTCAACCCGTTCTTTTTTATTTCATTCTTTTGTATAGATTAATTATCATATGAATTTTGTATCAATACATCAAGTCCATTTATAAAGAGATAGTTTGTAAAAAAAATATACATTAGGTCCATAACAAATAGATAATTTGAATAATAAAAAGTGTTGATGTTACAAAAAATGATATTTTCCAATTGTTTTCGAATGTTGCAGCTAAACATCGAAAATATTTTCCAAAAATAAAATATTTTCTGCAAACAAACGGTTAGTTAGCTCTTTTTATCTTCTTTTATAGCTATTTTCAGATTAGTTATCTGTTTGGTTGAAACTATAGTTATAAGTTCAAAATATAATAGAGTTTTTAAAGTTAAAGACTTTTACTAATAAATTTAAGGATTAAATTGGTATTTAAAGCTGAAAAACATTTATAAGTCAAAGCAAGTTGAAGCAACATTCTCCTTTAAAGGTTAAATGAGTCTGAAACAAAAATTTGGATGTGCAATACGTTAAAATGAAAGTTGAGAAATAAGATTGATTAAAGTGGTAAATTTCAGGGGTTAAAATATGTATTTGGTCATTTCATTAAATGTATTTATAGAGTTTTATTTTGTAGGCAACCAACATTAAACCTAAATTAAAAGTCACTTTTTTCTTTCATTCCTATTTGCATTTCTTAATTATTCAAAAAAAAATTCAACACAAATTCAAATGTATTTTTAAATATATATGAAATTAAAATTTTACATGAAATTATTTAATCATCAAACTTAATTATATTATAAAACTTAAAAATTTTGAAAAATTTAATTAAATTATTATAATCAATTAAATTGTCAATTTTTTTTTGAAACAAAATTATCAAAAAGTTATGCACTCTCAATGTATAATACATCCAGAATCGAACCAAGGACTACAAGACATCAAAACGCCAAGAGCCAATCGAACGCAAAGAGGAATAGTCATTAATGGTGTTATTAATATACAACTATAGTGATACTGTTTTTTTCCAACTATAAATATGTCGACATCGTCAACATCACCTACTATTCACCTTGCGCTTCTAGAAAAAAACCCTAGTTCTTCCGATCTTATAGTTACAAATCAAATCTGTGTAAAGCGTAGATCACTTTCTACTCTTGCGACAGTGAGTGTTTTGATCTCTTCAGCGTAGATCACTTTCTTCTCTTAACCACAAGCATAGTCACCGTGGTAAATTCATATCTGATGTCTACTGTTAGGATTTGTGGAACACGACATTGCTCCTCTTTTTTGTTTTTTAAATTATCTTGCTTCTTATTTCCGATGATTCAATAAACTTCAAATTTCGCTAAGCAAAACAGGTCCTCTCTCTGTGTATTTGCTGTTAGATTGGAGGGCATACTTTGATGATTTTTTTATCGTAAAATGGCTTCTATTTGTGGGTTCTTTTTTTTTTGATTGAATGTGTCTGTTGTTTTGTTGATGTTATTTGCCGTGAAAAATAATGGACCGTGCTCTTGTTTGTTGGGTGCTAAAAGTAGTAAATTGTGTTTGCAGCGGTCGTTATGGTGAGAAAGAGAAGAACTGAACTTCCCACAAGCGGGGGTGAGAGCTCTGGGACCCAGGAATCTGTTGGAGGTGATGGTGGACCTTCTCAACGCATACCTGAGAGAAATGTTGCCCCACAGCAGGGAGCATCCCAAGGTGGAAGGAGTTGGGGTCCCCAGTCTCAGCAAGGAGGCCGTGGTGGTCGTGGCCGTGGTGGTGGTGGAATGCCTCAACAGCAACAGTATGGTGGGGGCCCTGAATTTCAAGGCAGGGGACGAGGAGGTCCGCCTCACCAAGGAGGTCGAGGAGGCTATGGTGGTGGTCGTGGCCGTGGAGGAGGTCCACCTTCTAGCGGTCCATCTAGACCACCAGTTCCCGAGCTGCACCAAGCAACCCTGGCTCCTTATCAAGCTGGGGTGTCCCCTCAAGTCACGTCTTCTGAGGCGAGCTCTTCTTCCCGGCCACCAGAGCCTACTGCATCAGGAGTATCGCAGCAGATGCTGGAACTATCCATCCAGCAAGAAGTTTCTTCAACCCAAGCAATTCAAGCACCCCCACCCTCAAGCAAATCAATGAGGTTCCCCCTTAGGCCTGGGAAGGGTAGCACTGGGGTAAAATGTATTGTAAAGGCTAATCACTTCTTTGCTGAATTACCAGACAAGGATTTGCACCAGTATGATGTGAGTTCTTGCATAAGTTTTACTTGCAGAGGTAATTTCTGTTGATTATTACATGCAGTTATTTGGTACTGTTGATGTGAATAGGTTACCATCACACCAGAAGTCACATCACGCGGTGTTAATCGTGCTGTAATGGAACAACTGGTCAAATTGTACAGAGAGTCTCATCTTGGAAAGCGACTACCAGCCTATGATGGCCGGAAAAGTCTATACACTGCTGGGCCACTTCCCTTTTTATCAAAGGAATTTAAGATCACTCTGATTGATGAAGATGATGGATCTGGCGGGCAAAGGTTTCACCATATTCATTTAGTCTTCTTATGTTGTTCCCTGTCATTTTTAATTAATGTTTTTTTATTCTTGCTGCAGGAGAGAGAGGGAATTTAGGGTTGTGATCAAATTAGCTGCTCGTGCTGACCTACATCATTTAGGGCTCTTTTTGCAGGGTAGGCAAGCGGATGCACCCCAGGAAGCCCTTCAAGTTCTTGACATTGTTTTGCGTGAATTGCCTACCACACGGTATGGATCATATTTCTTCCTTTTGGCATTTGATTATAAATCTAATTGTGCTCAAAGACTTATATTTGATCAACTTGTAGGTATTGCCCTGTTGGTCGGTCATTTTATTCTCCTGATCTAGGAAGAAGGCAACCCCTTGGTGAAGGTTTGGAGAGTTGGCGTGGTTTTTACCAAAGCATTCGCCCAACGCAGATGGGACTATCTTTGAATATTGGTATTTTATTCTGGCATTTTTTCACATAAGTGTTTGTTGGTTATTGTTGATTTATATATATACATTTTTCAATTAGTTAACTGTATGTGTTGCTATCATATGTGCATGATATTCTGATCTCTTTTTTCTCCATTAGTAGTGTCCTTCAAATATTAATGTTTTATTTATGGTCTGTTGGTTTGCAGATATGTCATCAACTGCCTTCATTGAGCCACTGCCAGTCATTGACTTTGTAACCCAACTGTTGAATCGGGACGTTTCTTCTCGACCTTTGTCTGATGCTGACCGTGTAAAGGTCAGAATTTATTATTGTTACTTCTCTTGTTTTTCTACTTTTGAATTGGCTTCTGTTACAAGCTTATGCTATGTCTGCTTGCCTTCTTTTGAGAATGATGTGTAATTTGGATGATAGTTTGCGTAGTTGTTGGTTGTTTGACCAACATTCTATGCAACATATTATTTTGATTTTTCCATATTGAGGTTTGCCTTTAACGATTTGTATGATTATCAGATGATTGAGTGCTTTTGCTAATGTCTCAATAGATTAAAAAGGCTCTTAGAGGAGTCAAGGTTGAAGTTACACATCGTGGAAATATGCGCCGGAAGTACCGCATATCTGGTTTAACATCACAAGCAACACGAGAATTGACGTGAGTATCACATGATGTCATTGTTTCATTGTTTTTTGGTCTTCGTGTGTGGTTTGTGACCTGTCCGTTGGACCTTTTGTATTAGTTTCCCAGTTGATGAAAGAGGAACTATGAAATCTGTTGTGGAGTATTTTTACGAGACCTATGGTTTTGTAATTCGACATACCCAATGGCCCTGTCTACAAGTGGGGAATCAGCAGAGGCCGAATTATTTGCCTATGGAGGTAATGCTTGTAACTATTGTTTTGAGTGCTATTTTGGTGGGTTTTTTTTACTAGCCAAGATATTTGTTGCAAACAGGTTTGCAAGATTGTTGAGGGCCAGAGGTACTCCAAGAGACTGAATGAGAGGCAGATCACTGCCTTGCTGAAGGTGACCTGTCAGCGTCCTCAAGAAAGGGAGCGTGATATTATGCAGGTGTGGTGGCATTTTTTAACTTTATGTTTGTGGTGATTGTCAAGGGGCTCTACTATCTCGTCATTGTTTGGGAGACATCGTCTTTTTTCCTTTGGAATTTGTTAGTCACGGACTTGGGTTTTTTCATCTCATAGTCAATTGGATGCTTGGATTGTTAGGATTTTTAAGTTATCATCTCACTTTCTAATATTTTATTTAACCCTTATCTTCTACTGTAAAGTAGTTCTAATAACTTATATAAGCTATTTTGTGAGACAAAAAGATGTGGCTCCTTATGGTTTTATAATACTATATCTTGTTCCTTATGGTTTTATAGTACTGTTGCATGCAGTATGAAGGTTTCAGTGATTGAATATATAAGTTTGCTTACAATTTAACTGTAGAAAATACTTTTTAGAGTCAGTAGCTATATCTGTTTCATTATTGTTTGAATATAAAATAGCAGTAGTTTTTCTGTGTTCTTTCGGCTGTGATTTAGTTAGATTTGAGTTAACTTCTTTGGCTATTATAAATGGAAACTAAATTTGGAGTTTCTATTTGAAAGTATATTTTTGTTTACTTGGCATGCAATGTCACTATGCCTTCTAATTGTTTAAATTCATATGGTTGTTATAACCTTTGCTTTTTTTACCTTTGTTTTTTTGGTTATTGTGTGACCTAATTTTTTGCTTTTAAATCAATTATTACCTTGGGAAGTATACACTTAATAAACTTGTGAACTTCTAATATGCTCAACCTTAATTGTGTAGACTGTTCATCATAATGCTTACCACAATGATCCCTATGCAAAGGAGTTTGGAATTAAAATCAGTGAGAAGCTTGCTTCAGTTGAAGCTCGTATTTTGCCTGCCCCATGGGTAAATTTCCTTTACTGTGGCCTCTATCTATCACCTTCATAAGTAAGTAGATTTAATGTATTTTCTGTTACTCATATTATTGGGCTTTTCTTTTCCTACTGTTTACACAGCTTAAATATCATGACACTGGTAGAGAGAAGGATTGCCTGCCACAAGTTGGACAGTGGAACATGATGAATAAGGTATACCTTGCTATAAAATTTTATAGCAATTGCATTTTACACTAGTTATAATGTTGACCATATTCAACATTTGTTATTTCATCATTCTACAGTAATTTTCTGATTATGGTATCACTTTGTGGTTTGTCTATCTTATCTTTCTCTCATTGTTGACGATAAAATGTTTCTATAAAATGTCATGTTGATGAAACAATATTCAGTAATGATGGTCATAATGTTTTTGGTTTTGCAGTTATTGATCACGTTCAGATTTTCTCTTTAACTTTCTTTGTATATTGTTTTTGATTTATTCTTAGCCCCTGTGTGATCTGGTTAGATACCTTGCTCGTGGGAATTTGTCTGTTTCGATATTGGCTTAGTGCTCTATTGCAATTGATGTTAAGGTTATTACCTAAATAATGATAATAAGGATGTGCTTCGAGGGTTTTTATTGGAGAAAACAATTTATGGCCATTAAGTGGGTTTGACTGTTGTTGGAATCCACAAGAATTTGTATCTGATTGGTAGAGAACAAAGGGAAATGGGGCAGGTTAATTTTGGCATTACTACATGTGAAGAACAATTTTGTCCCCAGTGCACAATGGCTGCTGGGATGCTAAGTAGAAGTCTTCAGTCATTTGTTACTTTAGATGGGAAAGACGACTGATGAGATGCTAAAAGGCAGACCCGTTTGCCACTACTTTTCATCCATTCCAGTTGAGGTAATAAGCAACATTGTTTGCAATAAATACCAATTGAAGACACTTTTCTTAAAAAAGAAGGGACGCCTCAGATACAAGCAAGGACAAAGAAATTTTGGTCAGAAAATGAGCTATCCTATATAATCATAAGGGAGACTGGTCTTTCTATTTAAAGGTGTAATAAGATAAGATGAGAAATGCATATGTATTTATTTTATTGCTCAAGGATGTGGCCTCATGGCTTGGTTTGTGTAAACCTTTTCTCTTGAAACTTAGTGCTCAGAGTTCTCTATATTCTAACCTTTCGTCATTTGGCTGCAGAAAATGGTCAATGGGGGAACGGTTAATAATTGGATCTGTATAAATTTTTCACGGAATGTTCAAGACAGTGTGGCCCGTGGATTTTGCTATGAACTTGCACAAATGTGTTACATATCTGGGATGGTATGGAACTTGCATTATTACAGTTGGCATCTGTTTCTGATATCTTGTGCATATTATTTGCTGTCTCTTTAAGCTTTGGACTTGTTTATTGGCAGGCATTTAATCCTGAACCAGTACTTCCTCCAGTCAGTGCTCGTCCAGAGCAGGTAGAGAAGGTATTGAAGACTCGTTACCATGATGCCATGACAAAACTCCAGCCCCAGAAAAAGGATCTTGACCTGCTTATTGTAATTCTCCCTGACAATAATGGCTCTCTTTATGGTATGAAAACTTCGTTCAATAGATAATTGTGCTTTTATTTTTCTTCATTTTATTCAGAGAATCATTTTTCAAAAAGCTCAACATGTTACTGTCAATCAGAATTCTTTGTGTGTCTACTTGCTTTCCAGGTGATCTGAAGCGGATCTGTGAGACGGATCTGGGACTTGTTTCCCAATGCTGTTTAACAAAGCATGTATTCAGAATGAGTAAACAGTATTTAGCAAATGTGGCTTTAAAGATCAATGTAAAGGTTGGGGGAAGAAATACTGTGCTTGTTGATGCATTATCAAGGCGTATTCCTTTAGTTAGCGATCGGCCCACTATTATTTTTGGTGCTGATGTCACCCATCCTCATCCTGGGGAAGACTCGAGCCCGTCAATTGCAGCTGTATGCTAATATTCTTCCCCCTTAACTACTGAATGTCTTTTATCTCATCTTCACCATGGTTAGGCTGTTTCCCAATTCACAATTTCATTGACAAAAGATCCTTGAAATTCAAATGCAGGTTGTGGCTTCCCAGGATTGGCCAGAGATTACAAAATATGCTGGTTTGGTTTGTGCACAGGCCCATCGGCAAGAGCTTATTCAGGATCTGTACAAAGAATGGCAAGATCCTGTGAGGGGAAAAGTTACTGGCGGAATGATAAAGTAAGACCATCTCTCTGTCTTTGTCATAGTTGTTCAAGGCGTGCCTAGGCTTAGGCTTTCTCATGTCTGAGCTCAAGATCCTGTGGTGATCTGAAACTAGACTCCATCTTTAAGTGTGTCCTTCATATTGCCTATGCACTGACCTTTAAGGGTCAGCTTAACATGTCCCATCAGACACCAAAAAGGGCTTCCTCTCTACTTGGTTTTAGTCATGCCTTTGGACTTGAATATGTCTTCATATTTAGGGTTGGTTCCTATTCACCCCCCTCAATTTAGGCCTATTACACTGGACCGAGTTTTTAATTTTATATTTACTATCCCATGTGTTTTAATAATCTTAACTATTACCCCTCCCTGCTGTTAGTCAACGGAGTCAAAGGACTGAATTGGTAAAACAAGTTTGATTTTGGTCTCATAACTTGTTATCAAGTGCCATACTCATTCAAAACTAAATTTTTATCAAAATTAGAGCAATTTTTCAACACAATTTAATACCAATTTCCAACAAAAATAATAGCCTACTATATTTTTATGTTCATAAATAAGTCATGATATTTTAAAATAACAATTAGCTTTTTTTTTTTAACTTAAGAAAAATTGTTTATTTTTAAAAAATATTAGTTCGATATTGTCTTTGTTAGGGGCTAGGGTTAAATTGTAATAAAAATAAGATTTTGCTCTAACTTAATAGAAATTTAATGTTGGATGAGTTTGATAATAATAAGTTCAGGGATCATGTTGAACTTTTTTTAGTCCATTTTAGTCCCTTGACCGTGTAGACTGAATTGAAAAATTAACTGGGGAAGGTACTAGGCAGTTAAAATCATTAGAGCATGAGGCAGTAAATATAAAATTAGAAAGTCAAGATTAGTGTAATAGGGGTGTATTGTAAATTTGTAATTAATTCCAATATTTAATCGCTAAATGATACTATCCATGTTACAGATACTGGCATAGGATCAGCTTCTTTGGGGTGAATATCATCATATATATGTAATATTGCAATTAAAGCTGCCATTGCCGTTCAAATCAACTGTTTCTGTAGTGACAAGAGGCAGGGCTATTCTGCTAAAATGGTTTGATTTGAAGAGGGGACTAGTTTAAGGGAATGTGTGAAGAAGGTGTTGATATCTGGCTGTTTTGAACTATGCTTAGTTTTGCTACGTTTTTTATTCTAGCATTTCTTTGGCTTTTGCCAAGCTAATTTGGTTCAATGTTAGATTTAGTAGTGTACTTATGTGCAGCTAGTTGTAGGGGTTCCCTTTGTCTTAGCATTCATGTTGTTTATTTTTGAAACGTGATATACTCTATCATAATTACTTAGAAATTGAAAAAATTTCAGAAATATGTTATCCATATTTTTGGTAATGAACCACATCCTCAGACTTGCTTTCCTTTGCTAGTGCCTTGCTTTAATATGCCTTATGCCTTCGAAAATTATGGTCTATATGTGAAAATTTGTAGTTTGGATAACTCTCTTTTTCCGTAAAACAGGGAACTTCTTATATCTTTTCGCAGAGCAACTGGGCAGAAGCCACAGCGTATTATATTTTACAGGTACCGCTTCATTATACCTTACACTTTTTAATTTACTTCAATTTCAAAATCTTGTGTTGTTTCTGATGATTATGCACATCTCCAGAGATGGTGTTAGTGAAGGGCAATTCTATCAGGTTTTGTTGTATGAACTTGATGCAATCCGGAAGGTATAACTACTTTTATGTACTCATCTTGTTGAATTCCGCGAGCCCTCTTGATTATGTTGTCTGTTTTATCTTTTATTTTACAAGCATGCTGCACATGATGTTCCAGTTGGAATAATCTGTATTTCCTGTATTAATTCCAGGCATGTGCTTCTTTAGAACCAAATTATCAGCCTCCTGTGACATTTGTTGTGGTCCAGAAGCGCCACCACACCAGGTTATTTGCGAACAACCATCATGACCGGAATGCTATCGACAAGAGCGGGAATATATTGCCTGGTAAAGGATCTAGTATGATGTTTCAATCTGAGAGTTACATTTTAGGCAATTTTATAAGTGACCCTGTGCCAAAACTCTTCTTATGTGACAGGAACTGTTGTGGACTCTAAAATCTGCCATCCAACCGAGTTCGATTTCTATCTGTGTAGCCATGCTGGAATTCAGGTACCATGCAAAATATATTTTTGTTTTAGTTGATTGGTTAAATACAAAATTAGAGTTTCAACTGTTAACATTGGAGTTCCAAATTTCCTTTGGCCCTTGTGCTTTTTAAAAATTGAACATAACCACAGGGTACAAGTCGTCCAGCTCATTACCATGTATTATGGGATGAAAACAAGTTTACTGCTGATGGATTACAATCCCTTACAAACAATCTTTGCTACACGTAAGTTGGGTCCTTTGATCCTATTATGGAATGTGCTTCAAGTTTGTCCTTCAATTCCTAGGTGGGAAATATAGCATTTCATTTTGGTTTCCTAGCCCAACTTATCATACCTCACCATCAAGTAAATTGCTTATTTATGCTTTGCTTTAGTGGCTGGGGTTAGATTTGCATTAGTTTTTGGCATCTACAAAATCATGTCACTGATTCTTTTTGTTCTCTAAATTTCGTTTATAGATATGCAAGATGCACACGGTCTGTATCCATTGGTTAGTCTCTCTCTCTCCTCTGTTGGTTAGTCTGTATCCATTCAGGAATATGAACAAGTAAACTGACTTCATTTGTTATGATTTGGCAGTCCCCCCAGCATACTATGCTCATCTTGCAGCATTTCGAGCACGGTTTTATATGGAACCAGAGACATCTGACAGTGGATCTATGACAAGTGGACCTGTTGCTGGACGAGGAGGCATGGGTGGAGGTGCAGGTGCCAGGAGCACACGGGGACCTGCAGCTAATGCTGCTGTGCGACCCTTACCTGCCTTGAAGGAAAATGTTAAACGTGTCATGTTTTACTGCTGAAATAATGGTGGTTATGTGTTTCTGTTAAGTAATGCTGACCCGGAATATCAACATTTGGATTGTTATTAAGGATGTAGTGGTTGAAATGTACTTGTAAAACTGTTCTGTTGAGTCCTGTGCAATCTCTCCCTGTTTGCTTTTGTGTTACATTGTGTAGGGATTGCGATGTGTATGATTCCCGAGTTAACTATTGGTTTGCAATTGACAATTTCCAGTAATCTCTGTTGCTATTTCCTGGCTTCTGCATTTCGAAAAAGTGCAATTTTTGTTTTCTTGGTTAAATTGTGGAAGCTTGGTGTTTTTTATGCGGCTGAATATGGTTAGGAACATGCTCGCATCCCAAGCCATGTTGCCCGCGCTATTTTTAGCGTTAAATATGGCTGAAATTGGCTGGTGTCCTGAAATGTGTTATTATATATTAAACAGAGACTTGGGGTGAGCATTTGTGGACCGAACTAAACTTGCCACCCGATTGCAGTCGGTATTCGAAAATTGAAAAAATCAGTTTGGTTGGGAACATGAGGAATAGTTGGTTTTCGGAAGGCGGTTCGGTTGGTGTATTTTGCAAACCAGACCACCTGAATTTTCAATATTTTTTTTATAATGTAAAATGATGTCGTTTTACATGAGGACAATATATAAACGTAATATTCTCACACCTCTCTAACCCTAAAATCTCGTTGCCTCTCCTCTCATTTCTTTTAAAATCCTTTTGACCTTCCACCTCTCTACCTTGCATTTTTCTCACATCTCTCATACTCGGTGTATTTTTTCTTTCACTTCTATACTCTCAATCTCTCAGTCTTCCACTCCCACTTTACGTCTCAACCAGTGACAGTGTCCATCTCCTTTGAGTTTGACTACCTCTAATGCTCTCATGTTTATGTTTTCGATGATTTAAATCCTAGATCTCCATTTAATATGACCTTGAGTGACGAAGAAGGTGATAAAACTAAAGAGTTAACACCATTTCCTTGATTGTCTTTGTTGTTTTTGTTACTATTAGTGTTTAATCTTCGATTGTATCATCATACAGACAATGATAAAATCTACATGTAAAAAAAATATATCTAGTAAATATTTTTATTAGTGATTTCCTCACTATTGATCATATATCCTTTTGGGTCTTTGATGATGATGATGCAAAAGATGAGGAAGAAGTAGTTCTACAAAAAATTGAGTTCATAGCTTAAAAATCTTTCTTTGGAAATGAGGATGCACCTACAAATTACTAGCTAAACCATCAGACTCATAGCCTCTCCAAGAACTTACTATCGGGACAACCTATGAATAAAGGACTCAGTGCAAATCTCACCAAAATAAGATTAATAAACTCTGCAAACAATTACTGTATAAATCATCACCCCCATGCTATGATACCAGAGAGACACCTAAGGACCAAAGGGGTATGAGATGATATGAGATGATGTGTGTAAGATCCTCGATTAGAGGTAAGCACAGAGCATACATTCTGCTACTTAAATATTGTATATAAAATTAAATCAGAAAATTAATTAAGATCTTACTGAAAGTTTGTGAATTTTATTAACCTTAAGCAAAGGAGTTTTACAAATTGTCTTAAGCCAGTAGCAAGCATAGGTTTTACAATCAGTTAGAGTTTTAGCAATACAACTCTTGGCCAAGGAGAAGAGGGATTTTAAGAAAATTAAAGGATTTTTTCTAGCATAAGAGATGTTCTACCTTTGGAGAAGAAGAGCCTCGTATTTATAAGCACTTTCAGAGAATTGTGGGTGCAGCCATCATTCAATCTTTTTTGCTCTTAGTGTCCTTGTTTTATCTTGCCATTCTATTGAATCTATTAGGAAATGGCCATGGACTGATCAATATTTGTCTGCCACATTTATCCTCTATCCACTCATCTTATTTTATGTGCCCTTTCCAACAGGTCTTGAAAATGAAAATCCTGACCCCATCCAGATAGAATTATTGAGTCTATTGGAATACCGATAAATGGTGGGGGAGTGTACCTAACTTTGAATTCATACTTTCCTGATGGTTGTCCAAGTAGGTCCTATATTTCTTCAGGAGCCCTATAAAGAGCCACATGGATTTTTGTTGAATCTCAAAATTCTACAAGAGGAAAATTATTGGAATCAAATTCTTTTTTTTTAAATCCCTAATTTTTGCATGGGCTATCCTTTCAAATTTTCAACTCATGAATTCATACATTTATAAGAATTACAAGGAGTTTGGTTCATTGGACCTACAATTATTTTATGGATGGAAAAATACAAAAGCAATAATCTTTATAGTCATTGTCCAAATCCACTAAGGGTTCTGAATCTTGGGAAATGGAATTTGTTGAGAAAGTGGTGTTGGTTCTTAACTAGAGCAATTGTTGCACGATGCTGAAGTATTCTTCCTTGGTTTTTGCAGTTGCAAGTAAGGGCACTAGCAAGGGACTTTTGTGCTAAGAAGGTAGAGTCTTGTGGAGTAATTCCTAAAAATTCTTGTGTTTTAAGCCATGTAGTAATTAATGGTTTTAGGATTTTTTCTGGAACTTTAAAGGAGTTCCACCATTTCACCCTAAATTTCCTCTGAAGAATTATTGTTCCCTCTGTAGTATAGAAGTCAAAGAGCCATTAGGTTACCCATGGAATAAAGAATTTAGTATACAAAAGACACAAGAGTGGGCTTTAAATAGTTCATATCCCTCTCGGACTTTAAGAATAAAAATTTCAAGGATAGAGCCATAATGATGCCACTACCTTACAAACCAAGTAGGATATTGGGATATATCTATCTGATCATAAAAGAAAAATAACCAAGAATGGTTTTTTTTTTTTTTTTTTTTGGGTTTTGATCAAGAACGTATTGTACGAGGCTTGTTCATAAGCATAATAGGAAAAAGCTGGACAAAATTGGAGTTTGGTTTTTAAGTTTATGGGAAAGGTTTTTGGTGAGAAGAGATCTTGACCCCATTTAAGAGGATGAATTATGTTTAACATCTTATAAGTGGAATACAATAGATCTTATTCAAAAAATCTAATAGGATATATATATATATATATATATATATATATATATATATTTATAAGCCCATATTTAATTTTGGGTTAAAGAGATAATGGGCCCATTAATATTGATCCAGACTTGTTTAATTGAATTTCAAAAGCCCAAAGTAAGTGAAAAGCCCGGCTCATGTCAGTGCAACTTAATGACTACGGTAGAAGGTTCGGGAGATGGAAATGACTGTTCAGAGATAGCTTGGGGAACTGGATCATGTAGTGGAGTTACACAAATTTATTTCTTCAGGAAATTGAATAAACTTTTGAGATGAAAAATTAAATTGGAAAAATAAATTTTGTGATTATAAAGACACATGAAATCATTGAAAAACAGAACACAAAACTCAATCAACAATATAACTGATCATCATCAACAATTTTAGTCAATCTTCAATTTAGCAATTTCACTATTTTCTTGATTTATTATTTTTCTGTCTTGTTCAAAATTTCATAATTTCCTTAATACAAGTGTAATCGAGTCGAACATGATCTATGAGCTTAAAACATCAGGGCATACAGGCTAATGGCGGCTAATCTACTGAATTTTTTCATTTGTTATTGTTTGTGGGAGGGTTTGCCTGATTAGGCCATGTAGATTTGGAGTCGCCACCCGACTTGAATCGAGAAGAAGTAAAGAGCTTACTTCCATAACTAGAGAATCTGGGTTCGGGAGGTAGGAGTTACTTATCCTGTTTCTTATTATACATGTTGCTCATTTATTCACTACTTCACCCTAGTTTCGATTTTATGATGTATTTTACCACATACAAGCATTGGTCAGTTTAAATAAAGCGCGGGATAGTTGAATTGACGAGCATTCACCACATAATAAACAGATAAGCAAGCTTCCATCAAACAAATAATCATGTAAGCAAGTAAGCACGTAGCATGCAAGAAATAATAAAAATAAACAAGCAAATAAACAAAATAAAATGAAAAACGGGAAAGGGATTAAGGATTACAACCCAAGAAAAAAGTCTATTTTAATAAATACATTCAAAATAAAAATAAAAGGGGGGAATTGAGATTAAGGATTACATTGCCTTGAAAAAGCCTATTCTATTAATTACAATAAAATAAAATAAAAAAAGGAATAAAAATCATATTCTAATAATCCTGCAAAACAAAGGTTAGTTTTCATACACATGCAAGCACACATCACACATAGGACAAGTTAATATATTCCATCCATTCATGCTTGGAGTAATAAATAAAAGGAATAATTAAACATATAAGCAAACAAGGATGCTAACATATGCATGATGCAAGATTTAAAAAGTTGGGTATTTTAGTGTGAAGTCATTATTTTTATTATTAAATTTTTTTTTTATGATGATGAAATAAATATAATGAAATAAAACAGAGAAGTACAAATAACATGATAAGGGTGGTAAATGTATTATTCTCACTATAAAAATATTACCCTTATGATGAAAATAATATTTTGCCAAAGAAAACAATAAAAATAACAAGGATAATAAATATGCAATAAAAATAAAAATAAAGCAAATAGTATAAAAATAATGATGAAATATCATTTTCACCATAAAGATGGAGACTTTATGATAAAATAATAAATTAATCAAAGGGAATAATAAAAATATAATTAATGTGATAAAAATAATAAAATGCAGAATTAAAAATAGTTAAAGTGGTAAAGATGTCATTT
>CATIWM010595843.1:0-12596 GCA_949671775.1 Mallotus repandus | reverse complement strand
AAAAACAAATAAACATGCAAATCATGCAAAAAGTGCCTAATTGAAGAAAAACTAAACAAAAGAAACATAAATGTAACTGAACTTACACCTAAACCTAATGCTTTGAGTGCTTAAAACAGTGCATTTTTCACACTCATCAATTAGGATAATGATTTGTGGTTAAGGACTTTTTAACTCTTTATGAACTTAATGCTTACTTCTTAATTAAGTGAGTGAATTTGGAGTCTTGACTTTTAAGAAAGGTGTTTGTAAGTAGAGATTTGAAATTTAACTCTTGAAGTTAGTCAAATCTTATATATTTTGGTTTCCATAAAAAGAAAAAGAAAATAAAAATGAGATGGAGCATAAAACACACTCATTAAAAAGGAGCTAAAACCTTGAAATTATAAATCTTTATATGCTCCTTCTACTCCATTGCTCTTAAATAGAGTATGAGTATCCAAAGGACCCTTTGTAAGGTATCCACACTGAGTAGTGCGGGAAAGGTGGGGGATACTGCCATTGGGAAAACTTTTGTTGAATAAAATAATGATAATGCTTATGAAGTTCCTTATGCATAAGAATTCTAAGATTAGCCAAGTTTTGAATTAATCTCTATTTGCTTCCGTCTTTCTTTGATTTCAATTTTTCATTTTCATGAATTCAATTGAGAAGTTTGCTCTTCACACGGTAATTTAACATGTCCTTGACCTTGAGTTATTATTTTAATTTTGGAGTTTTTAAGCTTTATATTAAATGAAGATTTTCATAGCTAGTTAAGTTAAAGCTAAGTAATGAGTTGAGTTATTTTTAAGAATAGGGTGTTATCATGTTTTGCTTAAGGACAAGCAAAAGCTCAAGTGTGGGGGAGTTGATAAGTGTGAAAAATAGTGAATTTTGAGCACTAAATTGTTATGTTTTTAGATGTTAAAGTGCCTACTTTATTCTTGAATGTCGGTGTTTTTATTTAAATTCCATGAAACTTATATTTTTAAAGGTTATTATAATTTTTGTTAATTTTTGGTTGTTTTTAGTTTAATTTTGGTGATTTGGTGCTAATTGGTTAGGTGTGCCCAAGTTTGGATTAATGCAAGTGGAATTTATGCTGGAACTTGAAGAGGAAGGCTCAAAATCTCCATGAATTGAAGATGAAAAGGCATACAGAGTCGTGCACATGGGAGTGCATGGCTAATCCTGAGCCTAAACATTTTAATTTGCAGATAGATAGTGATGCACAATTGTGCATTAAAATCTACACAACCATGCACTAAATGCACAGTCGTGCACATGGGTGTGCACAGCCAGTCCTAACTTGATGATTTTGAGAGCAGCAGCGATGCATAGCCGTGCATATGGAAGTGTATAGCCGTGCACTTCAGTAAAAATCAATTTTGGAAACTATTTTTAGGGATTATTTGAGAACTATTATAAATAGCCTTTGTTTGCCTCTTTTCTAGGGAGGCTAGTCTGAAAACAGCTGAGTTCGCCTTTATTTTCAAGAAGAACAATTTTATTTTTATTTGATTTTTGTTATCCACTCAAAGATCATCAAGAGTAGAAGATTGAAGAACAATTGTAACCAATAATCAAGAGGAGAATAAAGGGGTTTTATCCTTTCAATTATTCTTTCAAACTTTAATTATTTTAATATAATGTTTGTGTTTGCAGTCCTCATTTCTTCTTCTTCTTAATTTTTAATTACCATGAGTAGCTAAATAATTAGTTTGGATTTTTAGACCCGGCTCAAGAATGGACTTAATTGGTTAACCTTCATGTCACTAAATCTATAATTTATGATTATTATTAAACTTAATGCTTTCATAGGACTGGCCACCCTAGGAATTGAATTAGACGGTGGGGTGAGATCGAGAGAAGATCCCTATTGAGAATAAAATAATAATCTGTTAATTAAGCAAATTGGTTGAGAGACAGTTTAATTATTAATATTCCTTGAAAAGCTTGATTTGGTATTGAGAATAATTAATTGCTTGAGTTGCTAGATATAATCAGTTGGGTAGTTATTGTGATCAATAAAATTATAAGAGTGCTCGAGAGAGACTTTCATATGTTTAAAGATGCTTAGGAAATGGATTAAATTCAATAGTGGCAGGGAGATTAACATGACTTGTTGATAAAATTGAGCCGAGGATAAAAACCCTAACATCTATTTAATTGATAAATTTTAGAATAATTTAATTACGTTTCTAGATTAGTTTAAATTTTTAGGGAAAACTTTATTTGACTTTCTGAACAAATAAACATAGAAAGTAGTCCAATACTCAACATTCACTCCTCGTAGGATCGATATTTTTACTACTTAGATGACTCTGTGCGCTTGCAGATTGTACCCACCAAGTTTTTAATGTCGTTGCTGGGGAGTGAAAAGTTGATATTATGATAAAATTTGTGTTGTTTGATTTAGAATTTTTTTTTTCATTTTATTTGCATTAATTTGTGTTGTCCTTGATTCCTATTATCTTTTATAAGGAACTTTGCTAGTGCATGCGCTCAACGTATAGCAGTGTAAGACAAGGTGAATTATTGATATCTCTAGATACTAAAATAGATAGAACTTTTTGTAGGAGATAAAGAAGATAAAGGAACATGATGAACAGAGCTAAAAATGGAGTTGCAGATCCTAAAAATCGGAACAGACCAAATGCACAAAGAATCATGAAGGAGTTTTTTAGTCCTCATATGCAAGGGGATCAGAATCCTATTATGAGGCCAGCAATTGCAGCCAATAATTTTGAGATTAAGCCAACAATGATTTAAATGATTCTAAATTCTCAATTTAATGGTTTGCCTCATGAAGATCCTATTTGTCATATGGCCAGATTTTTGGAGTAATGCTCTATTTTTAGAATGAATGTAGAGCAATCAGATGTTATCAGATAGATAATGTTTCCTTTTTCACTCACTGATTTAGTGAAGAGATGGTTTACTAGCTTGCCACCCAACTCCATTAACACTTGGTCGGAGATGTATACATCATTTTTCAATAAATACTTTACACTTACAAAAGTGTTGAGAATTAGAAATGAGAGTAATTCTTTCTATCAAAGGGAGGATGAATGCTTCTATGAATGTTGGGATAGATTCAAGGATTTGCAGAGACATTATCCTACACATTTGATACCTACTTGGGATATAGCTCAATCTTTTACAAAGGTGTGAGTCCAACAGTCAGGGTTAATATTGATGCGGTAGTAGGAGGGACTATTATATCCAAGACACCAGATGATGCCCTAGAACTTTTTGAAGAAATTGCTAATACTCAAAACTTGTAGGCAAATGAAAGAGTTATCCCAAGAAAAGGGGGAGCAATGGAAGTGGATGGGTTGACTATGATAGATGCTAAACTGGATGCTTTGATAAAGAGAATAGACAAGATGGGTTTTAATGCAATTTCACCTACATTTGTTTCATCTTGTGAGTTTTACCATGTTGGACATCCTACCATAGAATGTCAGCAAATGCAAGATTTATCCATAGAGAGTATGAATTGTATGTGTAATTTCAACAAGGGATAGCAATAGAATCCTGTGATGGGGAACACCTATGGAGATATCAGGGACCACCACATCAGGGGGAATCTCATGTCCAACAAGAGAAAGTTTCTTCTTCTTTAGCAATAGCTTCTTTAGAAGGTAAAATGGAGAAATTCATGATTATATCACTAATAAAGATGAATCAGCAGGATGAGGCTACTAAGAGGTTGGAGGGGAGATTTGAACAATTGCATCAAGATACTCAACTGATGTTCAGGAACCATTTTTCTTCAATTCATAACTTGGACGTGCAAGTAGGTCAGATAGCTAATTCTCTTTCTTTAAGGAATCAAGGAGCACTACCTAGCAACATTGAAAAGAGCCCTATGGAGTATGTTAAAGCAATTACTTTGACGAGTGGTACAGAGTTGCAACCACCAAAAAGGAGTGCACCAACACCAACACCAACTACTGAAGAGGGGAAGGAAGCATAAAAAGAGCAAGAACATATTGAAGAGCAAGTTGAGGAGAAAGATACAAAACAAGATAGCAGTAAAAAGAAAGAGTCTCCTCCACCACTTAAACCATATGAACCACCAGTTCCATTTCCTCAAAGGCTTACAAAGAAAGAGCACGATCCACAATTTATTAAATTCTTAGAGATGTTTAAGAAGCTACACATAAATATACCATTGGTGGAAGCAATTGCACAAATGCCTAAATATGCAAAATTTCTGAAGGAAATTATTTCCAGTAAGAAAAAGTTGCAAGAGTTTGAAACCATTACTCTTAATAAAGAGTGTAGTGCTAGGGAAACTTCCACTGAAGAGTAAACATCCAGGGAGTCTTACTATGCCTTGCTCTATTGGTAATTTAAATTTTCAAAAAGCTCTTTATGATTCAAATGCTTCTATTAATTTAATGCCTTTATCTATTTACAGGAGACTTGGCTTAGGTGAAGCAAGAGCTACTAACATATGCTTGTAGCTTGCAGATAGGATAATCAAGAAGCTTGAAGGAATAGTGGAAAATGTGTTAGTAAAAGCATGGAAATTCATTTTCCCATTTGACTTTATTGTGCTTGATTTTGAGGAAGATGAAGATGTATCATTGATTTTGGGGATGTCTTTCATGTACACTGTCAAAGCAATCATTGATGTCTTTGAAGGTACTGTTACATTAAGAGTGGGTGGAGAAAGCTACAAGTTTGATGTTTACCAAGGTATAAAACACCCACCTGAACTTAATAATTGCATAAGAATTGATGTGGTTGATGATTGTGTGAATGAAGTCCAATGAGAAAGGTTGGCAAAATCTTATGATTTAAAGGATGTAGAGAAGTGGTAACAAGTAGAATCTCATGATGAAGAAAGGCTTCTCAAATTCAAAAACACAGTTACTCAATGTGAAGAGAAAACAAAGAAATGGCTTGACGCAAGCACAAGGAGGAAACACTTGGAATTTGGAAATCATGTGTTATTTTTCAAACCTAAGTTGGGTTCATTTCTAGAGAAACTTCAGAACAGATGGTCAGGACCATTTACAGTGTCACAAATCTTTCCCTATATAGTTGTGGAGTTGATAAACAATCCATGAGAGAAATTTAAAGTGAATGGCCAGAGGTGGTACCAGTATTATAGAGGCAAAGAAGATGATTTTCATCACCTTGCCTGCATGATCAGCACCAACATATAGTTCATGCCATGGTCAAGCTTATGACCTATTAAATATGTGCTTCTTGGGAGCTCAACCAAGTGTAGAGTATAATTTCATTTTGATTTAATTTTTATGTTTTTGGTTTCTTTTATTTTTATTCAACTTCTTTTCTTGAACTCCCCTATGCTAAGAAATTTCAAGAAAATAATTGCATTGGACAGAAAAGGGTTGGGAGATGAGAAGATCATTTCAGTCAACTTTGGATATTGAGGGAAGTAAACTTTTAAATTTTCTTTCATTTTTGTTTGGAAAAGTGTGATTGCATGTTATTTGTTCATTGAATCATGTGACATTGGGAAGTTGAGCATATACTGAACATAATTTGGAATGAAGATGATTGTAAAAGATGTGATGTGTTTCATGCTATGTATTTGAGTGCATTTTGGAGGAAAATAAAAGTGCACAGCTGTGCATGTGAAAATGCACGACCATGCACCAACTCTAACTGAAATTTGTGCAATCAGGTATGTGCATGCACTTAAAGTAGAAGAAGAAAAATATAGAGACCACAGTGGATATTTTCCCCAAAGACTTGATTCTCACCTTCTGCGCAGGCCTCCTCCTTCACATACACACACTTTCACTTTTGTCTTCTTCCTTAATTTGTCTTCTTCCTCAAATTATAATAATAATAATAATAATAACGATGATGATGACGACAAAGATAATAATAATAGTAATAATAATATTAGTAATATTAATAATAGTAATAATAATATTAGTAATATTAATAATATTAACAATAATAACAACAACAATTTTGATAATAATAACAACAATAATAATATTAACAATAATGATGATAATAATAATAAAATAATTATAATGATATTAACAATAATAACAAAGATAATAATAATAACAATAATAACAAAAAATTTAGGTTATTACATTCTCTCCCTTTAAGAAAATTTTTCCTAGAATGTTTTATCAAAATTTAGACAAATAGGGGTATTGACTCTGTATATTAGCCTCCGTCTCTTAAGTGCAATCTTTCAATGAATGGTTGTTCCACAACACCTTTACCATAGGAATTTCTTTTGTACGAAGCTGGCGAACTTGTCGATCCACAATCACCACTAGACACTCTTCATATATCAAATCTTCACTGAGCTTTACCGTCTGTGGCTGAAGAACATATGAAGGATAAAAAATGTACTTCCTCAACATAGAAATGTGGAATACTAGATGAATCTGTGACAATTCTAGTGGCAATACTAGTATATAAGCCACATCACCTACTCTTGAATGAATTTTAAAGGGTCTGATGTATCCTGGAGCTAGCTTACCGTTTCAACAAAATTTCATTACTCCTTTCACCGGTGACACCTTCAAAAATACCATATCTCTAATAAAGAATTTCACATCCTTTCTTTGAGGATCAATAGAGTTTTTATATAAACTAAAAGTTGTCCTCAATCTCTATTGAATAAGACAAACCTTCTCTGAAGTCACTTGTACTAATTCTAGGCATGTTATCTGTCTCTCTCCAACTTTCTAACACACAAGGGATCTACACTTCCTTCTATACAATGCTTAATATGGAGCCATTCCAATACTTGCATGATAACTTTTGTTATATGCAAATTCAATCAAAGGTAAGTGTAAATCCTATTGACCACTAAAGTCTATCATACACATTTTCAACATATCTTCTCTAATGTCTAAATGGTCCTTTCTAACTGACCATCTATTTGAGGATGAAACGTCGTACTGAAGTCAAGTCTCGTACCCAAAGCCTTTTGCAATTCTTGCTAAAAAGATAGAAGTAAAAGTAGCTCATTTGTCAAACAATATACTCTCTAGCACCCAATGAAGGCAAACAATTCGATTGATATACAACCTGGCCAACTTATCTATCGTATAGGTCTTTTTAATTGGCAAGAAGTGAGCTAAGTTAGTTAACCTATCAATTATCACCTAAATAGCATCATAACCTCCAATTGTACGAGTTAATCCAATCACAAAATCCATAGCAATCATATCCCATTTCCACTCAGGAATGGACAACTGTTGTAACAATCCTAAGGGCCTCTGATGTTATAATATTTATGTGTTGACAAGTGAGACACTTGGATACAAACTCAATAATGTCTCAGCTCATCCATATTTGGCACACATAACCTAGTGTCCAAATGCAATATGCCCTTATTGTCCATTACAAAATCTCTGGATTGACCCTGCTAGACCTCTAATATTATCTTCTGTATTTATGGATCCCTTCTCTGAGCTACCTTAACTCTATCCAAGTACATTTATTGTACTCTAAATTGAGCTAATAAACATCTCTTGGTTACCTTCCACTGTAACCCCTGATTAATCAGTTCATGCAATTCTTTAATGATTGTCCTCCTCTCCTAGCTAATATGAGCAAGGCTTACTACTGGCTTCCTACTTAAAGTATCAGCCACCACATTGGCTTTGCCTCTATGGTACAAAATAGAGCAATCATAGTCTTTAAGGAGTTCAATCCATCTCATCTACCTCAAGTTCAAATCTCTTTGCCGAAAGATATACTTCAAACTTTTATGATCAGTGTATATTTCACAAGTTATACCACACAAACAATGCCTCCAAATTTTCAATGCAAACACCACTGCTACCATTTCCATATCATGAGTAGGGTAATTCTGCTTGTACTTCTTTAACTGACATGAAGCATAAGCAACCACTCTTACATTCTACATCAACACATAACCCAATCCTACTCGAGAAATGTCATAGTATATTGTATATCCTTTGTTCCTTGAAGTAGCGTTAATACTGGAGCTGAGGTCAATATGTCTTTGAGCAACTAAAAGTGCTCCTTACATAAATCTGTCTAGAAAAACTTAGCATTTTTCTGGATCAACCTTGTTGAAGGTGCAGCAATTTGGGAGAAATCCTTCACAAATCTCCTATAATAACTAGCTAAATGCAGAAAACTCCTTACTTCCATAACTATTATGGGCCTTAGTCATTCTGTAATGGCTTTAATCTTTTTGGGATCCACTTGTATAATATCTTTGGATATTACATGGCCTAAAAATGCCACTTTATCCAATAAAAACTTACATTTTGAGAACTTGGCATACAGTTGATGCTCTCTTAAAGTCTGAAGTACCATCCTTAGATGCATAGTATGCTCTTCCTGGCTCCTTGAATACACCAAGATATCATCGATAAATACTATTACAAATTGGTCTAAGAATGTCCTAAACACCCAATTCATCAAGTCCATAAAAGCTGGTAAGGCATTAGTTAATCTAAAGGACATCACCAAGAATTCATAATGGTCATATATTGTCCGAAAAGCAGTCTTGGGCATATCTTCACTTTTGATTCTCAACAAACATACCCTGACCTCAAGTCAATCTTGAAGAAACATTGAGCTCCTTAAAGTTGATCAAACAAGTCATCAATTCTTGAGAAAGGATACTTGTTTTTAATGGTGACTTTATTCAACTATGTATAGTCGATACAAATTCTGAGACTACCATCTTTCTTTTTTACAAATAACACCAGTGCACCCTAAGGAGACGTGTTAGGTCTAGTGAAACCCTAATCAAACAACTCTTACAACTGTTCTCTAAGCTCCTTCAATTCTCAGGTTCCATCCTATAAGGTGGAATAGAGACAGTATATGTACCAAGTACAATATAAATACATAATTCTATCTCTCTTATTGGTGGTAATCCCTGTAGCTTTTCAGGAAAAACATCTAGAAATTCATGCACAATTGGCACATTCTCACCTGCCACCTTATTTGCCTTGGTATCTCTGACCACAACCAAATAGCCTTAATACCCCCTTCTAAATATATTTCTGGCTGTGATTGCAAAAATAAGATTCAGAGGCATTAAACTCTTGTCACCTCTGAATCAAAATTTCACATCATTTAGAATTTTAAAAAAAAATCACTTCTGTCTCTCGACAATCCCAAGTAGCATAATGTTGAGCCAACTAATCCATTCCTAAAATCCTATCAAAATCCATCACCTCCAATAGGACTACATCCTTAAATAATTCTCTAAACACTGTTCCTCAGCTTGAATGCCAATATATATTGGACTTAATACTATAACATATAGCCCTACCCCTATCCTCTTATATTGTATTTTATTTACAACATGACGTGACAATTTGAAGAACTCACGGGTGTACTCTTCAATTGATTACTCTCCTCAAGTTATGCGCAATAGCTGCCATATGTAATTGTCCCTCATTGAAGGTAGAAAAAAATATCTTAAGAATGGCTTCTTAAACTCTAACTATGTCATTATAATCGTATATGGCTGAATCGACTTCATAAACTAGTCCTGAGCTGCGACTTGAGCTGATAGCTCCACAATCATCCTCTGATAGTTTGTGTACCATATTTGATCTTGGCCTCAATAGTATTTATAAAATCCAAAGCATCTCCCATACCATCAAGCAAAACTCTCCTAATTTTGGAATATAGTAAGGCTACATTCGCATCAGATATCCCCTAATTCTTTTGTTGTAGCATCTACATAGTAGGGGCATGGCTAGATTAAATATTGCTAGTCCTTGATTAATCCCTGCTACACGAGCTACAAAAGCTATAAGATCTATATCTAGAGCAGCTACTTCTGCTAGCAGCTGCTTTTACTGGCAACTGTTATTCTTGTCTCTAAGTCATTGATGCCCCAGGTCTACCCCTTCTTGTTACTAGTGGGGTAGGGGAAGGAGCTTCATCTTGAAATGACTGGTAATCATCATTTTATAATGCCTCAGCAGTAGGAGCAGTTTGCGTTTGCCTCATTCAGAAAAGATACAAAAATCAATAAATTGGAAGATATAATAAGGATACTAACATATGCATGAAATTCTAGAAACAATGATAACAATAAGTGACAATTATCAACCTAATCACTGTAATAGTTTTAAGAAAAGATAAACACTCATAGACAACAAATAAGAATTCAAAAAATGCTTTGATACCAACTTTGTCACAATCCGAACCCCAAGGGTACATGACCAGCACTAGGGAATGGGAAAGTGTAAAGCTTCTAAAACATGTAGTAAGCCTAAGAAAATTTTCATATAAAACAATTAATTAACTTTAAAATTCTAAGAAAAATCCGACAGAATTTACCTTGTACCGTGACAATCCCAAAACCTGTAAAATGCAAATACACTCCCAATAATATATAATCACAACCACAACCTCCAATATCTCATTACCAAATTCCATATACAACAATAATATTAAAATAGCCTACATAGAGCAGCTGGTGAAAAATGACTCCGGTGCAAACTAAAAGAACTAGTTGTAGACTCTTAAGATCCTAGAAAAAATAACAGAGGGGAGTCAGACCTCACTAAGTAAGCTAATATAAAGAAATGTATATTAGTTTGAAAACCTTCTTTATATATATATCAATACTTCAAAAATGTCATTTTGTAACTTTGTTAAAACTCAATTTCTCAATACCCATTAATTATGTAAATATATAATAAAAAGATAAAAGCAATAAAATAATATTAGTAAATAATTTAGATGGAAATTAGTGGTAGAACCCTAAACCACAAATCTAAAAGTCATTCGGCTCATTTATTTATCCAAAGATTGTCAGTTCCCAAGAACTAAGCTTCCATCGAGTTACTAGCCATAGTTAATCTTTTATTCTAATATTTACTGTAGTTCCTGAAAGTTAAGCATCTATCGAGCCACCGATAACTATCCATAAATCATATATATATCGCCCAAGAGTTACGCATCAACCGAGCTTGACAAATAACTTCAACACGGGCCCGACTCTAGAATCATTACCTGTGTGCACACGGTTCTGATGACACCCATCAGGTATCCTATTCTGCCAATCTTTTCCAAAATTTATATATCTATATATATATATAAGCATAATAAATTCTAAAGAATATCAATACTGGAAATAAAATACTTTTATTTTTATCACCCACAATATCATTAACATTAACAGTCTTATTAATAACAATTATGGCAAGATAACACCAATAATAATAATCAAATATAATCAGCATCTTTTAAAATATCAAATCAACAATATGGATATTTCAAATATCAAAAATATAAATTCTTTAATTAAATATACTTTTTAAATATAATCAACCACTCTATACTTTTGTATATAAATCTAATACACATATAAAAATATTAACTTACAAGTGGAGCGAGCAGGCTGACTTGTCTTTGTCCACCTATTTCCCGATATCTCCGCTCCGGTATACTCTATAATAATAATATATGTATAATGAATAATTAACAAATAAATTCCTAGTAACTCCCTAAAATTCTAGAAAGTTTATAAAAATGATGGAATCAATGAAACTAACTTGTGAATGCCCTAAATGATTAATTTTGAGGCTTAGGAAATATTTCTGATGAGTTAAACATATTTAAACGGAAATAAGTAATTTCCACCGCAACTATTCCAAAAATTATTTCTCACAACCTGTAAGGAATTAAACAAACTTCAGTTATAGAAATTCATCACCATAATTTATTCTATTTTATACAAATAGTTTCATAATTTTTTGGGTCGGTACCGGAATTCGGGTGGGACCCGTCGGATTTCTCACCGAAAATGTGTTGCCTAACCAAATCAAATATACCGACGTGTTCATAACAATTTTTAGAACACAAATATAACCTCAAACACACAAAAATATGCATACAATTAAGAGATTGGAAAATTAAAGGAAATTTACCAAAAAATTTATAGAAAATTCAAACATACAAGATTGGATGCGAGGTTAGTGTCTTTGGACTCCTAAGCTGATGAGAAACAAGCAGGCAACAATGGTTTCAGCTAAATAGCGACAAATAAAGTGTTCCGATGAAAAAGAAATGGACAGAAAATTCAAAGTAAATTCTGAAATTTTTTATATTGATTCAACTCAAATGGAAGCCACCAACGCGTAGAGAACGTCGAGAAGTAGCTACAGTTAAAATTTTGTGTCGATCAGAGGTCGCTTGGGTGGTTAATGGAGAAGAAGAAAAATATAGGGACCAAAGTGGATATTTTTCCCAATGACCCGATTCTCACTAGGGCTGTAATCGAGCCGGGCCGAGCCGAGTTTTGGACTACTCGAGCTCGGCTCAGCATAATATATAAGTGTTCGAACTTGGACTCGAGCTCGCTATAATCGGAAATTCATAGCTCGAGCTCGGCTTGAGACGAGCTCGAGCTTGTTCGCGAACAAAGCTAGATTTGTGCTCGTTTGAAGGCCCGTTTATTAGCTCATTTGTGGGCTCGTTTATTAGCTCGTGTGTGAGCTCGTTTATGGGCTCGTTTGTGAGCTCGTTTGTACCTAAAAAAATGGATATAACAATAATATACAAAGAGTATTAACTTTAAAGCATAAAAATAACATTATAAGCATAATATACTAAATAAGTACCAATGCATGAAAATATTACAGTCA
>CATIWM010595711.1:0-11161 GCA_949671775.1 Mallotus repandus | reverse complement strand
TGCCATCAGCTGTATAAATCTTGAGATTTCCAGGATATTTACTTACATTGGTGAGGAATTTAGCATTGTTTGTCATATGATGGGAAGCCGCGGAATCAAAGTACCAAGGAGAAGGTTTAGAAAAGGGTTTACCTGAGAGTTCTAATGCGGAAAATGCAGAAATGATCATTTTCTGAATCATTTCAGGTGTCACAGATTGAACAGGAGTAGGAGCACTCTGTGTCAGATGTTCTGTATCCATAGAACTACCAGCACTAGAAGAACCAACTGAGACAGTATATGTTGTTCTAGATCTCTTAGGAGGTCGAATAGGACATTCCTTGATGATATGGCCATCCTTTTTGCAGTAGTTGCAGAATTTTTTTGAACAACTTGAAGTATAATGGCCAAATCCTTTGCAACAAAAACACTGAATAGTACTCATGTCCCTACCTTTTGGCTTGCCTTGAGTTGCATAAGCCTTAGGAACAAAAGTAGATTTAAGTTGTTCCATGGTGGCTTGAGTAAGAAGTCGTTGCTTCTCGTGAAATAAATCATTGAGACATGAATCCAACTATGGGACAATTTCTCGATTCATAAGATTAGACCTGGTGCTTTCAAATTCAGGTCTCAGTTTCATAAGAAATTGATCCCTCTTAGTAGTTTCATGTACAGATTGAAAAGAAGTAAGACCTTTGGGAGGTAAGGCAACATAGACAATATCAGTATATTCAGCCCAAAGATTCATGACACTAGAATAAAAATCAGAGACAAAGAGGCTACCCTGTTGGAGACTTGCTAGCTCATGTTCAAGCTGAAACCAACAAGCAGTGTTGTTTTGACTGTAGAGTTTTTTTAAATAATTCCACATTTCAGCTGCAGTTTTGAAGGGTCGAAGATTCAAGATAATGTTGGATTCCACAGATCCTAAAATCCATGACATGATTTGAGCATCTTTGACTTCCCTCTTGGAGTGCTCATCCTTGTCCTTGTCAGGTGCAGGCTTGCTACCATCAATATGACCCCATAGATCTTTGCCTTTGACAAATATCTTGAAGTGAAATGCCCAGGTGAGTAGTTTTTGCCATTGAAACGAATCAAGAAGACATCATATTTGTCTGAAGATATGAGGCTGAGATAACTTGATCAAAATAACTAAGAATAAGGAACTGAACTAGGACTGAGAAGAAGAGACAAGAGAATTCAGAACTGAGGCTCTGATACCATGACAAAACAGAATAGAAAACTTGAGAAATAGAAGATTAATTCCTGTCTTTCATTCAGTGTATAAACATATTGATATACAAGTTCTAGGAGGCACTACATTAATTAGTATGGTTGAGACACTACATTAATTACAAGTCTGATTGTCGTAATGCAGATCTGATTGTCAGAGTACAGCATAATCATATCTGATTGGGTCTGATTATCAGAATACAATCTAATTGTCAGAATGTATTCTATACAGCCTGTAACTAACTAATTCCTTTGACATGCAAGTGTGGTCCAACGCTCTGAAGGCCTAGGGATTTTATACATATATTGCTTGTTTGAATTTACCCTAAAGGCTTGCTCGTGTTTTCTTTTTAAAGTGTTAGGTACTAGCTTAATCAAAACCCACTGATTAATCATTTTCATTCATCATTTTAATTCAGCTGATAATTTTGTTGGAATATAGGTGTCTGAGTCATATACCTACAGCTGTGGGAAACAATCCAGCTCATTTTGACCTTTCCTTGGCAAGGAAAATGCTGGCTGGAGATAGCTCTGGGGATTGGCTTGTACTCCATGTGCAAGAGCTGATTTCATTGGCTTATCAGGTTCTGGACTCAGAATGAACATTGGCCGTTATTTTAGTTCAAATGGATCTCAAAGTTTTATTTTGTAGATTAGAATTGATTTCTTTCTTCTTTCCCACATGTCATAGATAAGTACAATTCAATTTGAAAACATGCAGCCAATTGGTGTGGGACTTCTTAGTACCATTGTTGATAAGGTATTTTCTATGAGAAAATTACTTTGAAGCTTATTATTTGTTGTTGTTTGTTCATAAGTAAATGCTTCTTGAGTTTTCTTTTGGGCCTGAACCATCTAGATAGGGAACTATTATCTTATTTTAGAGGCTTATTGGAAATTAAAAAATAATAGTTATGACAGTAATTTAGGTCAAAATTTGCAATTTGTTATGTTGTACTTTAAGGAAGACTGTCTTCCAGGAAGGACAAAATATATGGAGACTTTACTCTGCTGAGCCCGTCATTTATTCTTGTTTGTTAGACTTCTTAAAATTGTTCAAATTGAAATTCTTTTCAAATTTGTCATATATAGATGATCAGAAAATAGTGGATCATGTTTTGTTACATTGCTTGGTTGTGAGAGGTTTAATGGCTGCTTCCATCAGTTAAATTTTAACTGCCGTTTCTGCAAACAAAATGTCAAAATGAAGTATAGAAATCACATTTTATGTTTGATTTTTTTCTTGTTTTATGTTTGGTTTTGTTTTATAATAACTTATCCTCCTTGTTATACTCTTTTTTCTATTTTTGTTAAAAAAAGTCATGCTTTAAAGGAAAAAAAAGTAATAACTGGTTAGTCATAATTTTTCTCCTTCACCTATTGTTGCGTTGTCATAGGTTGATAAATAATTTCTCTGCAACATTGCTTGACCTTTCTTGTATCCATTTACCATTATATTGGGTTGGGAAGAAAACTGCCATTTTTAACTAAAGCAATTTAGAGTATTGGATTGTTTTATTTTTTGAGATCAGATTAGCTTGCTGGAAAATTAGCTGTTGCTTTGATATAAAGTACTATCCGGCAATCACTTTATTGTTTTAGGCATTTCATTCAAGTCTATGGCCCTTCTATTTGCTCAAAGTTTCTTTGCCTCATACATGTGATGTTTTCTCACTGTTAATTTGTTTCCTTCTCTTTTTCCGCTCTTCCTTTATCTGAATACAGTTTGAAACAGTACCTGATCCAGAGCTTCCAGGACACCTCCTGCTAGAACAGTACCAGGTAAATTGATGGCTTAGTTATCCAGTCTGATAAAGGAATTCACTAAGTCGACCTACTCACCCATGCATATTGTGCCAATTGGCATAATATACCTAACCACTGTTTCTAGCATTGGTAGCTGCATAAAAAAAATATGGTTTTAATAATTGCATTTCTGAAATTCCATAAATTTCGAGGAGGCTTCTATCAGTATCATCTGAATAATTTATGCATGTACATACATCCAATTATGTCATATAGATGGTTCATGAACTCGTTTACATTTCTTGAGCACTTTGGGTTTCTTTGAATCTAGGCCCAACTAATATCTGCTGTCCGCACTGCACTTGATGCATCCTCTGGCCCTATTCTTCTGGAGGCAGGACTGCAGTTGGCTACTAAGGTTTGGAGTGCACACATATGGTGGTTGTTCTTTCATTGATTCCCAGTATCTGCCTCTTATAGATGTCAATGAACTAAATGTTGCTTCTCAGATAATGATAAGCGGAATATTGGGTGGTGATCAAGCTGCAGTCAAACGCATATTTTCATTAATTTCTCGTCCTCTGAATGAGTTCAAGGATGTTTATTATCCTTCATTTGCAGAATGGGTATCTTGCAAGGTATCCTCTTCTTCTTTAAGTGGGTTTTTGGGGCAGGAGTCGTGAATTGGAAAGGCTGGGGAGTGCTAAAATTGCAATCTATATTGATAAATTAACTAAAGTTAATTAATTTATTTATCACTTCCTGAAATAGAAGTACACATGATTGATAAAAATACATAATTTTAAAAAGGCATAATGATTAAAAAAAAGTCTGAATCTTTTTACATTTTTGCTATGTTGTCAAAATCTTCTAATTTTTGTACTTCTAACTCAATTTCACTTATTAATTGCAATTTTAGCCAATATGATACAATTGATTTTAATTGTGAGTTGCAATTAACATTACTGTCATGTTTGATGAAATTAATACTACATTATTCTAATATTAATATTATTAATATTTTTATTTAAAATAACATGAATTACATCTCAATTAAAATTCTAAAGTTGAAAAAAGATTAATTTCTAAAAGTCCAAAATATGAGTACTACAATCTTTCCAACTTTTAGAATTGAAGTTAAAGACACAAATAAGAGTAAAGTGGTATTAATTTTAATCTACATGGTGCCACGTTGGTTAAAAATATGTAATTGAAATCAATTGCATTAGGTTGGTTAGATTTGAAACTAAAAATTGAAATTTGGCTGGAATTTCCAAAATAAAAAGTCTTAGATAAAATTGCAAATTTGTGAAAAGGTTTGGATTCTTTTTGGTCATTAGGTTTTTAAAAGTATAATATAAGTAATCTTATGTCATACTCCGCACAAGACGCAGTGGTCAGGTTTATGACTAGTTAGAGTATAACCATAAGACACGTTAACAGCTGTTTGCATCCCTTCATTCCAAAATTTTCTTTTCATTTCTTTATTTTTTATTTGGATTTTGATGTAGTCTAACTAACTAATTAAATATGAAATAGATCAAGATAAGACTTCTGGCTGCTCATGCCTCCCTCAAATGTTACACATTTGCATTCTTGAGGAGACATCACAGTGGGGCTCCAGATGAGTCTCTTGCATTATTACCTTTGTTCTCAAAGAATTCAAGTATTCTAGGGAAGTACTGGATTGGTGTTCTGAAGGACTACAGCTACATCTGCTTGTGCTTAAATATCAAGAAAAATGTAAGCGTGATAAATTTAAATTCCGTTAAGAAGTTTTACTTTTCTGTTTTTGGTACAGCAAGGAACCTGATACCATGATATTCTCTCATCTTACAGTGGAAGCCATTCCTTGATGGAATTCAGTCACCTCTAGTTTCTGGAAAATTGCTTTCTAGTTTGGATGAAGCTTGGCCAGTAATTTTGCAAGCTCTTGCATTGGATGCAATTCCATTGAATGGGGATGGGAGCCCTGTTGAAAATATATCAAGAGATAATTTAATATCTGGTTATAGCATGGTCAAGTTGGAGTTGGAAGAATATCGATTTCTATGGGGTTTTGCACTACTTGTTCTATTCCAGCAGCAATATCCTAAAATTAATAGACAAATAATACCACTAAGCAGTGCTAAAGGTCGATATGGTGGAGATTTGGCAATTGAAGCATTGAAGTTATACGAAATTGTGCTACCTGTTTTCCAGTTTCTATCATCAGAAAGATTCTTTACTGCCAAGTTTCTTACTGTGGATATTTGCCAAGAGTTGCTGCAGGTGTTGACCTATCTATGTTCCTTCTGTTCCTATAGCCTATGTGTAGCTCTATTGTCTTTTTTTCTTGGATTCATTATATGTGTTGCCTCTTTATTTAGTAGAGAGGATCAATGGTTTTCTGGAGTCATTGACTTGGTCTTATTAGTAGAACTCACATGGAGCATGCACTCTGGAACCTTGATATGGTAAATAAAACAAAATTAAAGAGTATATACCCTGTGCTTATAATGCAAATGCTCTGTTGATGGTGTCTAAAATTGTTAAATCTACTTTTCTACCTTAAGTTCACAGTACTACACAGCCTTGCATGATAAATTTCCAAGTGTATCTGCCTTGCCATGGCTTCTAGCTCCATGGATTTTAATGCGATATATTGGCATTTTCGTTGTGTTATAATTATGTGACATGTCAAAAAACAATGTTAATCTTTTTTATTTTGTCATATTATTCTCTTTTAAGAACATACATTTTCAAGAAAGCCATGATATAGGAAATGATTTGTGATTTATACATTTATGTGCTTCATTTTTTGCTTTGGGAATTTGAGAAGCAAATTCCTATGGTTGTTACTGAATTTCTTAGCAGTCTTATTTATTCATTACTACAGACTATTCAAAAAGCTTTTAGCTTCTCCAACTTGAATAGTCTTCAGGACATAATTCAAAGAAGCAGCATAAATTAAACTATATTCTTTGACACTTGTTGAATATACTGTAATAATTTGTTTTGGCCTTATCTCTAGCTACATTACCAAGTCTAAGTGGTCTCTTCTGATTGATTAAGAATAAATTGTCTAGACTTGTCTTCTTCGGGGGCTTGATAAATCTTTCATGACGAAAGCTTCAAATATCAGTTCAATTCTAGCACAGGATTATAATTTGCATGTTTAAAAATTTATCTTGTAGCACGCTTTTCTAGAGGGCATAAAAAATTATCATGTGCTGTGTCCTTTACTTGGTGTATATCACCATTAATGGCTATGTGATTTTACCTGGACTGTGATGCTAAGACGGTTTCCTTTTGTCAAGGTTGATGGCTTTGTTCTTCAAAACACTATTAACCAGTCATCATACTGAATAAATGCAGGTTTTATCATATTCCATTTACATGGATAATTCTTGGAATAGTCTCGCCATATCAGTACTATCTCAGGTAAATTCGATGAATTGTTCAAAATTCTATTATTAACTGTGAAGTAATTCAATTTATTTTCTGACAGTTTTGATTTAGTTGGAATGAATTAAAGCTCCAATTTTCATGAACTGCATATCTTAGTCATCCCATTTGGATTCTTTTCTCTTCTAATTCCAGTGGTTAGGGTCCAAGATACCTGCCATAGAATATATAACTAATGCTAAATTTTCCAAAACATAAGGAATGGTTACTTATTATGTAGACATCACCGTATTTTTTGCTCTTGTTAAATTGCATATACATTTTTATGCATTCAACATTGGGATGGCAGTTGTGCTTCATACTTGTGCTGCATATCTCCTTATTGTTATGGTGAAATATTTTTAGCTGCTTGCATTTTGCAAGGGTTAGTTCATATTGCTAGTGTGCTTTGCCAACTGGATCAGAATTGTATTCTCAGTACTACTCACTTCTCTATTTTAATTGGATATCAATTTTTCAACAAAAAATGCTGGATTGTGGTCTGTTGTCTATAGAGAATGCATGGTTATGAAGTGCCGCAAATATTCAGGACTATGGGGTGAATTAAATTCATTTGTTTTGAACAGATTGTGCAGAACTGCCCAGATAACTTTCTTGAAGCAGAAAATTTTGCTTATCTGGCTGTGGAACTTCTTTTGGCATACATCTCCAATGTTTTACAGAGGTCACAGATTTCACTTCTGATATGAGAAATTAGTTTAACAGAAAACATGAAAGTGGGTTTATTCCATAATTTTTGTTAACTAATAGTTCCTTTTTTGTTCTCAGCACTGATGTATCAGATCACCCAAACTGGGAGGACTTGGTATCTCCACTATTAGCTACAGCCAAGACAATATTGAAACGATTTGAACCAAAGGTAGGTTAGGTTATCAGGTCCAGATTGTTCTCAAGCTTATTTGCTTTATGGTATTTGTGGTACATTATTTCTCACTTGAAGAATTTTGTTAATCAAGCTTGCAGTTCCTCTCATCTGTATCATCATTATTATGATCTTAAACTGCAATTTGACATATTTTTCCTATAATTATCTCCTGAGATGCAGAAGAAATTGAAGTCTGTAATGTTGGCCTTTCTGTTGGTTGGTTACAAGTGCATCAGAGAAGCTTCAACTGAATTATGTTTTTCAATAGTTAATGATTTTGTTAGGTGTACCAGCCCCTTGCTAAAGGATTTCGTTGATGGTGAGCATTTAGCATTTCACTCGTACATAGTCAGTATTTGTTTTCTATTCACTGATAATGATTAGGGAACTCATGCAAATCCGGCAGGTGGTAGAGATGATTTTTGCTTTACTACCCTTTGGCTTTCAATGTGGTAGATGATTTTTTTTTTTTTTTACCCCTTGCGGTTTGTCTCTTTAAATAAACTGAAATGTATTTTAACCTAAAAAGAAAATTATTCACACGATTTCAGAATGCAAAATTCTAAGTTCAACAATTTTTTTCTTTTCAATAGGAAATCCATTAGCCATAGTTAGCAAGTGTTATGTGGAAAACCAATGGTGGCAAAAGAAAAGTGTTCAGGGGCTGGGATGAGGGTTGTTATAAACTTTCGTTTCCTTTTAACTACTAATGTGGGTTGCTGAATTCTTTGTGCTATGAGAAACTAGACTTGAAATTTTCTTGCAATATATTTTTCTATATTCATGTAACAAATGCTATATATGGAGCATGGACAGATATAATGAATAGCTTTTTTTCCCCACATTTTTGAAATATTCAAGGTAATATGATTGGCCAATGAATTCATGTGGAAGGAAAAAATTCAATTTGAACAATATTCTCAGATGTTTCATTGTGTTGGCCAATGGTTATTAGCTAAAATATTCTAGTGATCCAATGCTTAATGGGAAGTTAACCGATGTTCGTGTTGTAGATTCTTCCGAACATGGTGATGATGGTAGTGTCCATCTGAGAGCAACCCTTGGAACTTGCCTGAATTTGATTGCTGATTTGTCTAAGGACTGTATTGGAGGCATTCATTTATTGGAGAATAAAAGATCCGACTTGCGAAAGTTACTGCTATTGAAGCTTGCTTTTTGTTTGGAACAAACAATGTCATTGGCCAAGCTAGCTTGTCAAATTGAAAGTCTTGGAGACACCAAAAGCAGTACCCCAATTTGTTTTACGGTGCTCAATCACTGCACTAAATGCATCCAAACTGTACTTAGCGACTCAAATCTACAGGTAACCTGGTCCACATGTACGTATCTAGGTGGGGCATTTGTTTTTACCGAGCACTGAAAGATATCTGGAAACTTTGTTACAGGTTCAAGCACTTGGATTGCAAGTGCTCAAAACCACATTACAGAGGAGCACCAACTCAGAAGATGCTACTTTCCTTGTCTTCTTTTGTGGAGAGCTTGTTACAGATATCTTAGCCATGATGCATGCAGCATTGAAGGTTTAATATTAACTGCTTGTTAAAATTACAGACGCTGCTTAAACTTTAACTTTGCTATTCTGATCAAGTTGTGCTATGCTACTGGTGACAGAAACCTGTTAGTAACGAATCAATGGCCATTGCTGGTGAGTGCTTGAGATTTCTAGCACTCCTACAAAAACTTTCAAAATCTAGTGAATGTCAGAGAGGTTTCATGAATATACTTCTCAATGCAATTATCATGGTTTTCTTGTCATCAGAGGAGAATCCTTCTCAGGTTAGTAATTATTGTAAACTCTCTTAGTTAAAAGAAGTTTAGCCAGGTTTTTTCCCTCGTAAACATTTATTTTTCAATGCAATCAAATAACAGGAAGTGAATGATTTAAGAAGCACTGCTGTAAGGCTTGTTTCTCATCTTGCGCAAGTTTCTTCCTCAGTAGTTCACTTCAAAGGTGTACTGCTTTCAATGCCGGCAACACATAGGCAACTACTTCAGGTACTTTCTTGTTATATTTAGGTATATGTAGATGTCATATTATGTTTTCTTTATGCACATCAACATATTGGGAAAGTAAAGGTCCCCTAGTTGTCCTTACTCTTTGTTGCATGGTTAGATAGGCACTGATAAGCCATTATATCATTTTCCTTGTTATTTGTTCATTTGTTTAACAGAGTTCTTAATAATTAAGATTGTCTTTGATTTTTTTTTTCCTGGGAGTATCTTGATTTAGAAATTTCCTGAATCTGCTTAAGCAACCTGGGCTGGGAGGCATGCTTGTTTTGTGCACGGGATCTATTTCTAATAGATGACTGATATTGCTTCTGACATCGTCCGTGACGTTCCTAGCTGTGTCAATTGCTTCCTGCCTTTGCTATGAGATAGACTGTTGACCAGTAGCTAGATTTAAACATCCTGTGTGTAATAATGCTTTTCTTTTATCATCTTTTAGGAGCTAGTCGTTTTGACTGTTTAGGAAATGTACTGAAAAATGCTTGCAGGATTAGCTTCACTAAAACCCATTTTGTGGCACTGTTCTCTCTTCATTTTTGCTGTTTCTATAGTTGTGGGCAAGGACATTTTCTTTGCCATTCTGATCGCTTGTTCTCTACTTTCAGGGAATCATCCGTGCTTCTGTGGAACAAGATCACAGCGTAACATCAACAAAAGCTGCATCACCATTAGAAATAAAGTTGCCAACCCCAAAAGATTCCCGGCAATTGGCTGTCCCATCATTGCCATTAGAGGAGACAAGGGAGAAAAATTCTCCCCCATCAGAAGCTGATAAGGATAGTGTGGATGATGACCAAGATGATGATGATGATGACTGGGATACTTTCCAGTCTTTCCCTGCGTCTGCAGGTGTTGCTGGAAAAGATTCAGAAGTAGAGACTGCTGCGGAAGAACCTGGACTGGTTGAAGAATCCATTTCGGAAATCACGTCTGGAAGCAATGATGTTCAGTTTTCTACATCACAGCCTATGAACAGAGATGTGACAGAGCATCAAGAAGCTGGTGAAATGGAAGAAAAATCTGAAAGCCCTGGAGATGAAGGCAGGGTAGAAGCACACCATGATCAATATCAGAAAATAAAAGAGGAAATGGAGCCAAGCCAAGAGAGTGAAGAGGGAGAAGCATCAAGCCAAGAAAATACAAGGTCCTCATCCGATCATCAGTCTCTTGAAGATGCTGAAGGATCAATTCAAGTGAATTATTCAATGGAGGGTTCTGAACAGAGAAAGGAGAGTCTAGCTGATGAATATGATCAAGTATCGCCAGATGATCTTGAAGGAGGATCACTTCAAGATAGTGTTGCAGAGGGCCAAAGCTCTGGATCACAAAAATAATGTCCCTGGAGAGTTCAACTCTTTGCCCTTCAAAAAGATTTTTGATGGTGAAACGCAGTGGGAGGCAGACACCTGATTCCATAGAGAGATCGTATTGCAGCTGATGATGCTACAAGCAAAGTGGTGGATGAAAACAAGAGTGTGGAATTATCAAAAAGCCAAGAAAAGAGGGTAACAGACAGGTAAATCCCACGCAGAACAGCGTACAAAAACCAAAAAGGGCGATATTGAAAGAATCAATGGCTGAAATCAAGGGCAATGATCAGCAGTAGTGGTGATTGTTTGGGATTTGCCAAAATAATGAAATCGGGAATTTGTGTATTTAATCTTTCATATATATATATATATATATATAAAATTACAAAAAAAATTTTACACATCATATAAAAATTAAATTACTAATAAAAGTAAAATTAAATTAATTAAAATATAATTCTAATTTATTTAAAAATCTATTTTTTATTCTAATTAGATTAAATTTTATTTTATCTCTAATAAAAATTAAATTAACTAAAATATAATT
>CATIWM010595570.1:0-11193 GCA_949671775.1 Mallotus repandus | reverse complement strand
GTAACATCTTGTTAGTATTTTTACAAGAGTCATAACTATTAGTTATAACATGTTTACATACTTTTTATGATCTACCACTTAGAAAATCTCATGAATTTAAATCTAGCAAAAATGATATTCTTTCTAATCTATACATTAAATATAGTGGATGCAATCATGGAATTAACTAATTTGATTAATGTAATTTTTAATTTTACTAATAGCAAGGAAAAATGACCTCAATAGTGATAAATTACATAACAGTGGACAGTAATATAATTTTTATATCAAGTGAAAATAATATTACAAATCAAACAAGCCTCCAACATGTAAGGTAACTTGGCTTACCAGGGCCGAAATTCGAAAGTCATGAATGGAGGGCAACAATTGAGTTGAAACTTAGATGTAAAGTCAAAGAATTAGTAAAAGTAGTTCATTGACTCTACTGAAGAGAATAGAAAGCTCAACTTTGAAAGAAGTAGAATAAGGCATTTCAATTGATGCTTCACGGAATGCTAAATATAAAGATGCAACTTATGTATTTTGGTAGTTTGGCTATAAGTTATTCTACAGAAGTCAAATTAAGGTGACTTAAAATACTTTGAAAAACTAAAAGAAAGACATAAAATTATTAAAAGTGCTACAACTAATGCATCCATTTTTAGGTCTGAAATCATTTAAAAGTCATTTAGTTATGAATGAAACTAGACAATATTAGGAATTAACTATTCAAGGAAAATTTGTTTGCAATTCCAACAAAGACGAGCTACCACTATAAAATGGAACTTTTAAGGCATGAAATTAAAAGTCTAGACTACAATATAAATAATTCATATTACATATATCATTCAAATCATTCATGAACTTAAATAGTTTTACTTGAATTGTAGGGATTCAATTGTGGAGTTTGAAGCATTCTAAAGAGCGAAGCATTCAAAATCAAGATTAGGGGGATTCTAAACACTTGTTCTATTATTTTCTTTGAGATGTTTATAAGAATTTTCATGAGTTATGCTCTTATAACTAAACATTTTAGGATGGATTTTTATTATATATTAGGAAGGATCTAAGTAGCTTTGGGAAGTGTTAACTCTTATTTATGCCTTAATCTAAATTGATTTCTTGCATATGAGCTTTATTCTTGTGCTTGTCTATTTAATGTTTGTTATGGTTAAAGTATATTGAGATTTGGACGTGATGCATGCTATATTCTTGAAGTTTAATTTAAATGTAATGATAAATGATGTGAGAGGTAGATGTGATTAATGCAAAGAACCTAGAATCAGATCTATAGATGTTAATTGAGTAAGGATACCTTTTACTAGCCAATATTGCATGATTCGTCAACGAACTTAAGTTTGTTTATTGATTAGTTATGTTATCCTTAGAGTGAGTTGTGAGTTCATAAAGTGTAGCTAATAATTAAGTCAATTAAGCTACCTCATAATTTCAGAAGAAGAACTTACATTTCCTATTTAAAGGAATTTAAATTTAGACTCCTTTAAAAAAAAGTTTCTCTTGAAATGAAGAGGAAAATAAGAAAGAAAGAAAGAAAGAAAGAAATTGAAGCTAAGAAAACTATTTTAAGTTTTGCTTGATTTCATTAATCAAATAACATCTCTTTATATACATATTCTTATAGCTAAAAATAACTTAAAGAAAAATCATAAATTGATATAAACAATTGAAATAGTAGAGCTTTAAAATTTCAAATTGACATAAACCAATAGTTTAAAATAGTAAATAATTATATTCTAATTAATTATACAATAAATTATAAAGTAAATATCCTCCTAGATCATGGCTCTCCCGTTTGCGTAGCTTGAACTCCTGATCAAGCTAAATTTTGAGATGAGGAAATTCTTGAGTTGCTTTGTCTTGGATATATCACTTTGACTTGTGTGGAAGGTGATCTTGGTGATCTTTTCTGCCAATACGGAAATACTCTCATTCTCCATGTTTGGTCTCACAAACCATTTACTTGAGAATACAATCCTCCTTTAAAGGATTTTCTTCCCCCATCTCTAAATCATCAATTGGAGCAAGATGAGTGTCTTGGTCAAGGTCATCATCCAGTAATGACGGTTCAAAGAGTTTTAAATTCTTAGCATTAATAATTGAGTACATATTCATATATAATGGTAGATCAAACTAGAATGCAATTTCACCAATTTGTTTGACAATTTTAAATTGTCCATCCTAAATAGGCTTGAGTTTCTTTCCTACTCATTTTAGTCGTCTCTTATTAAGGTGTTGCCATACTAGGTCTCCTTCGTTAAAGTTGCATGGTGCATGATGTTTGTCATGGCAACCTTTATATTTCCATTGAGAACATTGGAGTTGGGTTTCAACTTCTATGTGAATCTTTCTAACTCGTTCAAGAAATTTCTATGGTCGAACATGTTCTTCTTCTTACTTTCCACTTAATAGTTTGTAACCTATAGTGAATGCCATGTCAAAAGGCCTTTTAGGTAAGAAACCTAAATAAACCTCGAAAGGAGATTTCAATGTGGAGCCATGAATTACTCAATTAAAAGCAAACTATAAGGGAGACTTTCACCCTATATTTTGGATGCTTCGAATTTTAACCCTTTAATAAATGTACCATAGTCCGATTAACAAACTCTATTTGTCCATCCGTCTCTGGATGAAAAGCAATACTATGCTTTTACCTAGTATCCATCTTTCCCTATAAGGATCTCTAGAAATAGCCAAAGAATCGATTATCTTTCTTTGATATAATCAATATTGGGAGGCCAAGATGTTTCCAAACATTCTTAAAAAATAATTTAAGTGCCCTTCTCCTGTGATAGTCTTCTTGCATGGAATTAGTATCACCATCTTACGAAAATGATCCACAACTATGAATAAGTAATAATTCCTGGACTTGGTTTCAGGCATTCCTCCAAGAAAGTCCATTGAAATACTCTCTTAAGGTCTGCTAGGTACTGGCAGTGGAAGATATAGTCTTAACTTCCGTTTGGAAGGCTTCGAGGTGTTACATCGAACACAACCTCATATGTACTGAAAGACATATAAGTGCATCTATATCATTATCTCAAAGCCATTTCTTAGATTATGGAAACAAAATCATCCACACATATGAATCATGTTCAACCATCTTTAACCATAAACACCCGTTTTCGAGCTATCAAAACAACACACTCTTCCATTCATTATCGCTAATCAATAATTGAGTAATCCATAAAACTCAAAGATAAAAATGACACAAAACATATAAATAAAATAGTTCAGCTCTAAATGATCAAACTACAAACTAAACATATTCGTACAATCCAAAAGCCCGAAACACAAAGCAACAAACTACTCATCCCCCCATACTTAAACTTTACTTTACTTTCCCTACATATGAAAATACCAAACACAATATTTTTATGGCTTCAGTGAATCACTAAGCATAATATCACAAAAAAAAATGAAATAAAAATGATATAAAAGAATAAGAAACAATAAACACTCCTCGTGTACAAAAGCAAGTGCAATGGAGATTGGGAATGCTCTTGAACTCTAGAAAGTTTGATGTATTCAACCATTCAGTCATATAGATGGAGGGATGTAATTCCAAAAATTTCAACCTAATTTTATAAAGACATTCGTCTGCTATTTAGTTCCCCAAGATGAAATTTTCTAATTTTTTTCTCAACTTACTATTATTGAGGCAGAAAATAACTTAAGCCTCAAAATATGATTGTTGGTTGTTAATTTTAGATGATATTGCTAACTATAAAATTTAAATGCTTAAATTTCATTAGGATATAATAAAAAAAATTTATTATTTTGAAAAAAAATTAAGTTATTTTTTTAGAAAAATTTTGAAAAATTTATACTTATTTGTTTATCATTTTACTATAAGCATAAATTATGAGCTATTCAAGCACTCATGAATTTAGAGGGAAATGCTAGGCCCAGTTCTCTTAATTAATTGGTAATACTTTTAAGGACCGATTCGTGCGGATTATTCCCCCAACTAACAAAAAGATCTTGGTGCATACACATTGATGTAAATAATTATTAATTTACAAGAGTTGAACTTTGTTTAACAACCACCACACTCTTGCCAATCATCATTGTCCTTCTTGTAGCATAAAAGGCCTTTATTTCACACCTAGGACAATTAGGGGGTTATGTGATGGCTCCATGTGGAACATGTTTTTAGACCATTTTACAGCCTAGAAACATAGTAATAAGGATATATGTGTATCAATACCCATTTGGATTTACATATATATCTAAAATAGTATGTTACTGGGAAATGATTACATTTAGTGAACTATTTTATGGTAATGATTACATTTAGGCTTGAGTTTCTTTCATACTCATTTTAGTCGTCTCTTATCAAGGTGTTGCCATACTAGGTCTCCTTCTTTAAAGTTACATGGCGCATGATGTTTTTCATGACAACCTTTATATTTCCATTGAGAACGTTACAGTTGTGTTTCCACTTCTGAGTGAATCTTTATAACTCATTCGAGAAATTTCTGTGCTCGAACATGTTCTTCTTTTTCCTTTCCACTTAATAGTTTGTCACCTATAGTGAATGCCATGTCAAAAGGCCTTTTAGGTAAGAAATGTAAACAAACCTCGAAAGAAGATTTCAATGTGGAGCCACGAATTACTCAGTTAAAAGCAAACTATAAGGGAGACTTTCACCCCATATTTTTGGATGCTTGGAATTTAAACCCCTTAATAAATGTACCATAGTCTGATTAACAAACTTTATTTGTCCTAGTATCAATCATTTGCTATAAGGATCTTCAGAAATAGCCTAAGAATTGATTATCTTTGTCTGTTATAATCAATATTGGGAGGCCAAAATGTTTCCAAACATTCTAAAAATAATAATTTAGCCGCCTCTTCTCCTATGACAATCTTCTTGCATGGAATTAGTACCACCATCTTACTAAAATGATCCACATCTATGAATAAGTAATAATTCTTGGACTTGGTTTCAGGCATTTCTCTAAGAAAGTCCATTGAAATACTCTCTTAAGGTCGGCTAGGTACTGGCAGTGGAAGATATAGTCTTATCTTCCTTTTAGAAGGCTTTGAGGTGTTACATCAAACACAACCTCTCTTAATTTCATGTTTGATAGGTCTTCGTGGTAGTAATCCATGCACATCTTGAAAAAATGCTTAAAATCCTTTTGCAATTTTCTAATATCAGAACATTGTGAAGGTGTTAAAGTCATCATTTACGAATGACAACATCAGCACATTAATCTTGTGCTTGAATCATTAATAAGATGAATCGACCACAAGAGTTAACCAATCGCTTGATCTAGATAACTATTTATTAAATTTTCCATAACTTGGGGCTTAAAGCGTTAATGTGGAACTCCTTTCCATCCTTTACCAAATGATACTAGCAAAGCCTCCTATAATGAATTGTATCACAATCCTATAGATATGGACTACCCAATATAACTTCGTATACGTCCAACGGAACCTCCTCACATGTCACTTCCTCTATGTAATGAGTAGTGATTGCAAATTTGAAGGTACATTGCTTTGTAATCTGCATGTCCGTGTCCTTCTGAATCCAGCCTAGTACGTAATACTACTTTATAAGGAGGTTAAGATCCATGGATGATTAACTCAAAATAATAATGTTTTATTTTTTGTTACTAGTTAACAATGTGTTCTTACCAAAAATTTGAGTGTGTGGTGAATGTTCTTTGACTTATCAATCTATATTTCAAACTATAGATGGCGGCATCTTCTTCTCAGCCACTATTTCTTCTTTTTTTTCTTATCAATTTAAGGTGTAAAATTTTATTTAGCTTTGGTTGTTTGAACTAAGAAAATATGAGGTGAGGGTTCACAATATCTAAATTTGAATCTAATTTGAACTTTCCCTGAAAGTTTGGGATGAGATTCATTTGATCGACTATGATTTTGCATTACCTTTAGATGATGGCTCTTTAGCCATCAAGGCTTATGGTTGCTTAAACTCTTCATCTCGTGTATCATTGAAACTGCATCTATATCATTATCTCAGAGCCATCTCTTAGATTATGGGAACAAAATCATCCACACATATGAATCATGCTCAACCATCTTTAACCATAAACACCCTTAATTTGTGTGCTATAAAAACAACACACTCTTCCATTCATTATCTCTAATCAATAAGTGAGTAATCCATGAGACTCAAAGATAAAAATGAAATAACACATACAAATAAAACATTTCAGCTCTAAATGATGAAACTACAAACTAAACATATCCATACAATCCAAAAGCCCAAAACACAAAGTAACAAACTACTCTTTCCCCACAATTAAACTTTACTTTGCTTTCCCTACATATGAAAATACCAAACACGATATATGTATGGCTTCAGTGAATCACTAAGCATAATATCACAAAAACAAATGAAATAAAAATGATAGAAAAGAATAGGAAGCAATAAACACTCCTCTTGTATAAAAGCGATCGCAATGGAGACTGGGAATGCTCTTGAACTATAGAAAGTTTGATGTATTCAACCATTCAGTCATATAGATGGTGGGATGTAATTCCAAAAATTTCAACCTAATTTTGAAAAGACATTAGACCGCTATTTAGTTCCCCATGATGGAATTTTCTAATTTTCTTCTCAACATACTATTATTGAGGCAGAAAATAAGTTAAGCTTAAAAATATGATTGTTGGTTGTTAAATTTAGATGATATTGCTAACTATAAAATTTAAATGCTTAAATTTCAGTAGGATATAATCCAAACAAATTATTATTTTGGAAAAAAATTAGGTTATTTTTTTTAAAAATTTTGAAAAATGCATACTTAATTGTTTATCATTTTACCACAAGCATAAATTATGAGCTACTCAAGCACTCACAATTTTTGAGGGAAATGCTAGGCCAAGTTCTCTCAATTAATTGGTAATACTTTTGAGGACAAATTCGTGAGGATTATTCCCTTATTCCCTAATTACATATGATTTCATTAAACCCTAATTTGAACATCCATCTAACCCTAAGGCAACTAATCCATGAAAAAGCACATAAAAATGCATTTAAAGCATAAATGCCCCTAAATCTAAACATTATTTGATTTTAAGTTAACTAAATCTACATATTTTATTTACAAATGAAAATGAAACTAAAAGTGGGCCTACATTTTGATTAATTAGTGAACCTAAATCTATTGTTTTTAATTCTAAGAGTGGGCCTAAGTCTATTAAATTGTCTTTTTAAGCCCTAACCAATGAATGAATTTAAGCCTCAATTGCAAGGATTGTCTTTTTAAAGCTTATACTTTGGAGATGTGCATTAAAGGTATACATTAAGGACTGCACTATATTCTTCAAGGTATTAAGCCCAAAACCTTTGAAGAGTTAATTACTCATGCTTACGATATGGAACTAATTAAGTATTGCTAATGTTGGAGCATAAACCTTTTTAATGAATGATACAAATTAAGGAAACGAAAAATTAGACTCCCACAAAAGGGGCAAACCTTCTATAAAGATTGAAGACAAACAATACATAACTATTAGTACAAAGCTTTTAAAGCTCTCGTCCACAACTAAAAAAAAAGCAAGAAGAGAATTCAATTACTACTTGAAGATAAGGAACAAAGAAGAGCACTTTGAAGGAAATATAGGAAAAAGAGTATCCATTTCCTGATTCCAGTGTCCCCCAGATGTTAGATGACTTGATTGAAGCCAATCTCACTCAATTACCTAAGATGAAGCACCCTAAAAAGGCTAATCGATTGAATGATCCAAACTACTGTAGGTATCATCAGTTGGTTAGTCATCTTATTCAAAAGTTTTTTATCTTAAAAATAAAATTATACAATTGCATGAGAAAGCGGAAGTTTTGTTTCATGAAGAAGTTGTGACCTCTAAGATGACCTTGATTACAGTTCCTTATTCTTCAATTATGAACTTTGGAAGCTTTGAACCCATTAATGTTTTGGTACATCTTATTGATGAAAAAAATTTGTCTCAACCTATATGAATTGTTATGCAAGATGCTTCACATTTAAGTGACGACATCAAATGTCAAAATATGAAAATTAAAAATCATTCTGATGCGGGGTGGACTCTTATTACTCAAAAATGAATGACAAAGAAAAATGTGCCTACACCAAGGCCCACTTTTTAATAGAGCAAGAGCTAAGGTCATAAAGAAGCATGTTGGAAAGACAGTTGTTCAGAAAGTGGCAAAGAAAAGGGTACCCCTAAACATGAGGAAAGATAAGTTTGTACTAAGATAAAGAGTACCCATGACTCTCAAGAAGTTTCTGTTGAAGGAGCTCTTGTACCATGATGATGAAGTCGTTACTTAATACTACCTAAATGAAGATTCAAATGATCATGAAGATGTGGAGGAAGAAAGATTTGATGCACAGAAGATTACTTGTAGTCCTTGCACAACACAAACATGTTTCATTAATGAGGACTTATTGCTTGGGTCTAAACTTGACAACCACCCACTTTTTGTTCAAGGCTATGTTAAGGAATAAAAGATTATTAGAATCCTTATATATGACAGATCTGTTATAGATATCTTACTACTCAAGACATTAAAGGACTTAAAAATACCTATAGATGAGCTTACAAAGAGTCGTTTGACAATTCAAGTGTTCGACCAAAGGGGTAAAGAAATTTACGCAAAATGTAGTTGATATTGCTCATAAATGAATTCAAGATATATGCTTTATTTCATATGATTAATGCTAGAACCACCTACAAAATGTTACCTGGGATGCCATAGATGCATGAGAACAATATTGTCTAATCTACACTTCATTAGTGCTTTAAGTATTACCAAAATAGACAAGTAAAGAGGGTGGATACTGACTCTAAGCCCTTTACCATGGCAGAATCTTATTTCATTGATGCAAATTTTTATGATGATTTAATTGTATGTGAAAAAGAATTATGTGATTTGAGGATTATAAAAGGAGCCACTATGTCATACATCGAATTTTGACTGTCCCCAAAAAGGTCCAGTGATGAAAATATCTCTCCGAACTTGATAAGTGTCTGTTCATTCATACAGCCTCTGAAGCGTGCCGAGAATCTAAAAAGCCCAAACCGAGCAAAATCAGTCTCTGAATCATTAAGTTGCACCCCGATTTCATGAATTACTAATGATCGGAGTGGTAAGTCACTTGTTTTTAGCAAACGTTGCTCAAAATGAGCAACTCATCAGATCGGGGTTTCACTCATGAGACTGGAGTTCAACTTCGTGAAAATTAAAAGTCAATTTTCATAAAAAAGGATGTCGAAAATGCATCCATAGGCCTTTAAAACTTTCGAAAGTAACCCCGGAATAGTGCGCGTAACCCCGAGAAGTAGCACGTGAGCGAATTTATAGTGCGTGATCACGCAAAAACACATCTTGCTCACCTGTGAAAATGGAAGCCGATTTTGACAAAACAAACCTCAGAAATGAGGTCGGAATGTCCAAAAACCCTGAAAAACACCCCTAAAATAGTGTTATAGAAGCCCGGGAAGGCCACATGATCACGCGCCTCAGGGGCATGATCATACATCCTAAGGCCATGATCGTGCGCCCTAGGGACGTGATCACACGTCCTGGACGTGATCAAGCGTTCCAAGGGCATGATCACTCACTCATCCCATACGCGTGATCACACACATTTTCACTAATTTTCACACTTTTTTGGGCACATTTCCTTATAAATAGAGGTCTCTACCTCCCTTTTTTGCAAGGCTAAAGCCAAGGAGGACAAGGCTAGAGCCTAGGAAACACTAGCAAGAGCCAAAAAGAAGAGGAAAAAAAGGCAAGAGCCTAGGAGCGACGGCCAGAGCCAAGGCAAGAGCCATAGCAAAAAAAAAAAAGAGGCAAGAGCCAAAAAGCACACATAAACACTTAAACACTATTAAAGTGAAGGCTTAGGAGCCCCGATCCACACACTTTTAGCCCACTTTCTACATTTTTCATAGGATTTTTAGACCGCTTTTAAACCAAACCCACTCTCATCTTTGTCAAAGCATGCTTCAAAGGTATACGAATTTGCATTACACACATCATTTTCAACCTCTCGACGAGGAAAGCTTGAAAATTTCTCGAAGCTAAAGCTTCAAAAACACAAAACAAGCTCAGTCAAATATGAGAACCAAATAATCATTTTTGCATGTTTATTTACTGTCCTGCATTTTAGTTTATTGCCGCCAGTAGTTGAGAAATTATTGTGATATGTATGATGAGACTGGCAATCTGCATGCTGATTAAATAATATCTACTTTATTTTGCTCATAATTAATCATCATTTTGCATCAATACACATTCAATAAACACGAAAGCTCCTTATCTAAGCTAGAGCTTTGATATTGCGGTCCAATGATGTAATTATCATTATCTACTGTTTTTCTCATCATTTAGAAATGTTTTATAATAATCCCTGCTAGAGCATAAATTGCGTGCATCTATTTAATCATTCACAATGCATCAGTCATCTTTATTGTGCCTATATGCTATCTGAATGGTTGAATAGATGCATTGCACATAGTTATTTTAACCTCTATTTTGCAGGTATAATCTAGATTAGGACTAGATTTACATTTTCGTACTTTTTCTCTTTCATATGTATTTACTAGGAAAGCCTTATAAATAATTATGTTGAATTTCTTGTACTTTTCATTCTTATCAACGTGCTTATGTGAATGCATATATATCAATTGTCATTACCAAAACTAGGGTGTTGCGGTAGTCACATATTGAGTATTAAAATGAGAAATAGTCAAAAAGCAGATGAGATCTCATGGGCGGCTCAGTATCTCTACTGGGGATGATACTCGTTGAGTGACCCAATGTCGTCCCTTTTATCTTTTCCTGGTTTCTTAAAAACCAGGTGGTGACTCCAAACACAAAAGCATCTCATATCCCCTCGAGACCAAACATTTGTCCCTGTCCCGTAAATGGAATGGACGTCCCATTCGACAAAGTTTCCATGTCCCTCAGAATCTCCCACTTTGGTCGCTCTCAGTGGCGACTCCACTGGGGACTCTAGTTAGAGAGATCAATTCGAAAATGACTATTTCTCATTACTTAACACTCAATCATGTGGAGCCCTTCACCATTGCATTTTGCACTACACAATCACACGTGCACCCTTGGTCCCTATCAGCCGACAATGACAGAAAGTGATCCACTATGGTTCCACACAAGTCATAGGGTGACTAATTCGGATTTGTCACCTTTAGCCTTTACTC
>CATIWM010595513.1:0-11086 GCA_949671775.1 Mallotus repandus | reverse complement strand
AGGTTTATTTGGTAAATTTTAATTAAAATCAATGGTGGCTTTAGATTAATTTAGGTTGTATGTAATTAAAATTAGGGTTAGAAATATCACAGAATGTTTGTTTTTGATTTGTTATTTTTATTTTTATTATTTTGGGCTTGTATGTTATTTTTATTCATTTTGGGCCCCAAGCCCACGTATAGGTTTTAACTCACTTAATTAATATGTTTTAAAATGGGTTTTAGATTTAATTAAAAACAACTTAGGCCCATTTAGGTTAATTTAGATTTTAGGCCCATTTTTAGTTAATTAAAATCAACTTGGACTTAGATCAGCCCATTAATAAAGCCTTCTTCATAATTTGTAGATTTAAGATCATTTCATTTAATTAAAATTAATCAGAATTAAGACCACTAATTAATTTCTTTTCTTTTAAAATTTAATAGACTTAGGGCCACTTTTAGAATTAAAATAATAGATTTAGGCTCATTAATCATCAAAATGTGGGCTAGCTTGTATTAGAGAATCGAGTTACCACCACTTTCGATTTGTCCCAGTTATTACCCTAGGTGGCGACTCCTCATCTCCACGCCATGTCTTTGTTACAGTGGTTAGTGTGTTCTCTAGAGCTCTGAGCTCAAACAGTGTCGCGGTTGCAATAAACTTGGGCGCGCGCTAAACCCCACCGTCTATAGGTGGCGGCTTGGGTTCAGCAAACCAAGAAGAAGAAGAAGAAGTAGTACAGGGGAAAGAAAAGAAACAAAAAATGGGCTACTGCCCTTTTAGGTGCAAAAATTATATTTATTTATTTATTTTCAAAAAGTGCAAAAAGACAAAAGTTTTAAAATAAATAAAAATTAAATAATATTAAAATAATATTTATTAAAAGTACAAAAAGTACACATATATTTATATTATATTAAAAATATATATTACAAATAATTACACCCACTCACACTTAAATATTCAAATATAAATACTCTAAAACTTTAAATTAAAATTTTTTATTAATAAATATGTTCAACATCAATTTAATAAAAATAATTAAACTTAATAATCCCCATTTAATATTAATAAAATAAAATTCACATTTAAATTCTCAATTAATTTCATAAATAACTATCAAAATTCGGGTGTTTACAATCTTCCCTCCTTATAAAAATTCATCCTCAAATTTTAAATAAATAAAGAGAAATACTAATGTTTACTAATGAAAAAGATAAGGGTATGCCACATGCATTCCTACCTCCGTCTTCCACGTGCAATCCTTCACTGCATGGTTACTCCACAACACTTTCACCATTGAAATTTCTTTACTGCGAACTTGACGATCCACTATCGCCACCGGGTACTCTTCATACGTCAAATCTTTGCTGAGCTCCACTATCTGAGGCTGTAGAATGTGTGAGGGATCGGAGATGTACTTCCTCAACATTGAGACATGAAACACTGGATGAATCCACGATAACTCTGGCGACAAGACCAGTCTATATGCCACTTCGCCAACTCTCGATTGAATCTCGAAGTGTCCGATATATCTTGGAGCTAACTTACCCTTCTTACTAAACCTTATCACTCCCTTCATTAGAGAAACTTTAAGAAACACCAAGTCTCCAATAGAGAATGACACATCCTTCCTCTTAGGGTCTGCATAGCTCTTTTGTCTACTAATGGTTGTCTTTAACCTCTGCTGAATGATGGGAACCTTTTTAGAAGTCACTTGCACCAATTCTGGTCCTGTCAACTATCTCTCACCAACTTCGCAACATAAAGGCAATCTGCACTTTCTTCCATACAACGCTTTATATGGAGCCATATCAATACTTGCATAATAACTGTTGTTATATGCAAATTCAATCAATGGCAAGTGTACGTACCATTGACCACCAAAATCCATCACACACATCCGAAGCATATCCTCCAAAGTCTGAATGGTCCTTTCAGACCGACCATCAGTTTGAGGATGAAAAGATGTGTTGAAGTCCAACCTTGTACCCAAAGCCTTATGTAATTTGTGCCAAAAGACTGAAGTAAAAGTGGCTCCTCTGTCAGATGCTATACTCACTGGTACTCCATAAAGACAAAAAATTCGATTAACATATAATCTTGCTAACCTGTCAGTAAAGTACGTCTTTTTAATTGGCAGAAAGTGAGCTGACTTTGTCAATCCATCAATTATCACCCAGATAGCATCATAGTCATTTAATGTACGAGGTAAACCACCTATAAAATCCATAATAATCATATCCCACTTCTACTATGGGATGGGCAACTGTTGTAATAGTCCTAAAGGCCTCTGATGTTCCAACTTCACCTGCTGACAAGTAAGACACTTGGACACAAATTCTGCAATATCTCTCTTCAGCCTATTCCACTAATATGTATCTTTAAAATCATGATATATCTTGGTAGAACCTGGATGAATACTATAAGTAGAAAAATGGGCTTCCTTCATTATCTCCTTTCATAGTTTATCCACATCTAGTACACATAGCCTTGTGCCCAAACGCAACGTGCCCTCATTGTCAATAACAAAGTCTTTGGATTGACCTTGTTGCACTTCAAACATAATCTTCTGCAACTGTGGATCTCTTCTCTGAGTTGCTTTAACTCTATCCAAGTACACTGATCGTACTCTGAATTGAGCTAAAAGAAATTTCTTGGTCACTTTCAACTGCAGCCCCTTATCAATCAGTTCATGCAAGTCCTTAATTATTGGCCTCCTTTCTATGCTGATGTGTGCAAGACTGCCTGCTGACTTCCTACTCAGTGCGTCAGCTACAATGTTTACTTTACCTATATGGTAAAGAATAGAGCAATCATAATCTTTCAGAAGTTCCATCCATCTCATTTGTCTCAAATTCAAGTCTCTTTGGTGAAAGATGTACTTTAAGCTCTTGTGGTCTGTGTATATTTCACAAGTTACACCATATAAATAATGCCTCCAAATCTTCAAGGCAAACACTACAGTTGCCATTTCCAAATCATGGGTGTGGTAGTTCTACTCGTGCTTCTTTAACTGACGTGAAGTATAAGCAACCACTCTCCCATTCTGCATCAACACACACCCCAGTCCTACTCGAGAAGCATCACAATACATTGTATACCCTTCATTCCCTGAAGGTAAAGTCAATACTGGAGCTGAAGTCAACAAGTCCTTAAGTAACTGGAAGTGCTCTTCACATTTGTCAGTCCAAACAAACTTGCCATTCTTTTGAGTTAGCCTTGTTAAGGGCACCACAATCTTGGAGAAATCCTTCATAAATCTTCTGTAATAGCCTGCTAAACCTAGAAAACTTCTCACTTCGATGACTGTTGTGGGTCTTGGCCATTCTGTAACAGCTTCAATCTTCTTGGGATCCACTTGAATGCCATCTTTGGATACCACGTGGCCTAAGAATGCCACTCGACCCAACCAAAACTCACATTTCAAGAACTTGGCATACAATTGATGCTCCCTTAAAGTCTGAAGCACAAACCTCAAATGCTTAGCATGCTCCTCCTCACTTTTTGAATATACCAAAATATCATCAATAAAAACAATAACAAATCAGTCCAAGAATGGCCTAAACACTTGATTCATCAAATCCATAAAGGTTGTTGGAGCATTTGTCAACCCAAAGGACATCACCAAAAATTCATAATGGCCATATCTCGTCCGAAATGTAGTCTTAGGTACATCTCCACTTATAATTCTCAACTGATGATACCCTGACCTTAAGTCAATCTTAGAAAAGCACTGAGCTCCTTCAAGCTGATTAAATAAGTCATCAATCCTTAGGAGAGCATATTTGTTCTTGATGTTGACCTTGTTCAACTGCCTATAGTCGATACAATGTCGAAAGCTACCATCTTTCTTTTTCACAAATAACACTGGTGCACCCCAAGGAGATGTTCTAGGTCTAATAAAACCCTTATCAAGTAACTCTTGTAACTGCTCATAAAGCTCCTCCAACTCTGCAGGTGCCATTCTGTAAGGTGGCATAGAGATAGGATCCGTACCAGGTACAACATTGATATGGAATTCTATCTCTCTGTCTGGTAGCAATCCTGGTAATTCTTCAAGAAAACATCAGGAAACTCGCACACCACTGGCACCTTCTCAATTGCTCCCATGTCCACCTCCGTATCTCTGACCATAGCTAAATAGCATTTACATCCTCTACTAAGTGTCTTTCTAGCTGTGATAGCGGAAATAAGATTTTAAGGCATTGAACACTTATCGCCTCTGAATCAAAACTCTTCATCATTAGGGATTCTAAAAATCACTACCTTCTCTCAACAATCCAATGTGGCATAATGGCAAGCTAACCAGTCCATCCCCAAGATCACATCAAAATTGATTACATCTAACAATACTAAGTCTGCAAGCAACTCTTTGCATTCCACCAACACAGTACAAAATGGAAAGAATATGTCTGGTTCCAACTCATCACTAAGTGGAGTCGTTATAGACAAGGGAAATAAAAATTTGGATGGTTGCCACTCCATCCTCGAAGTAAAGACGGGCGAAATAAACGAGTGCGATGCACCAAGATCAAATAAAACTCTAGCCTCAAAAGAACACACTGAGAGAGTACCTGCTACCACCGCATTGGATGCTTGAGCATCCTGAGGAGTCAGAGTGAACACCTTTGCTTGTCCACAGCCAGCTTGCTGAGAACTAGAAGGCTGCATGAATCCTCTACCACTTGGTCTACCCCCATATCTGCCTCTTGAACCTCGGCTCTGCTGGCTCACATACTGAGTCGGCCTCTACTGAGGGTACATAGGTGTCTGGTAGGGTTGATGCACCTACTGAAATGGTTGAGCAACTGAAGACGAAGATCCCTGGTTATAAAAAGAATGATACCCGATGTTAGGACAAGCTCTAGCAAGATGTCCAATCTGCCCATACTTGAAGCAGGTTCTAGTCAGCAAATGACACGGCCCTTGATGTACTTAGCCATAAGTAGGGCATGCACTAAGCCCCGAGCCTGTACTACCATACCTAGAGCTCTGACTGCTACTACCACTTCTGGTTTCAGGTCTGAATCTCAGAGGTCTACTACTCTGTCTGCTGTGTCCACCACTCTTATGCACCTAGTTACCTTGATAGCCCTATTGTGAAGTACCCGCAGTCTGAATACCAACACTGCCCATCTGAAACACAGGCTACTGAATCCCCTGTGTCATCACTACTCCACTACTGTTGCTCGTATAAGGGCTAGGAATGGTGCCATGCAAAATATGGCATCTCTCTAGCTGTCAAGCCTCCTCAATAACACTATCCAACCTCCGGTCTCTAGTCTGGATACTGGTGTAGGCTACACCTAAACCCATCATAAATAACTATACTACTCTCTTGTCATCCTGTATCACATCTAGTGCATGACGACCCAATCTGAGGAACTCATGGGTGTACTCTGCAACTGATTGATCACCTTTACTTATATGCATCAACTGCCATCTGTAGTTATCCCTCATTGATGCTGGATGAGAGTACCTCAGAAACTGCTCCTTAAATTCCAACCAAGTCATCGTAATCATGCATGGCTGAGTGGACTGCATGAACCAGTCCTGACCTACGACCTGAACATATAGTTCTACAACTATAATCCGCTGGTAGTCTCTGTATCTTGTTTGAGTTCTAGCCTCAATAGTGTTAAGAAAATCCAATGCATCTCCTGTGCCATCAAAAGAAACTCTTCCCACTCTAGAATACAGTAATGCTGCATCTGTATCAGACGTCCCCTGATCCTTTTGCTATAACATCTACTGAACTAAAGGCATTGATTCAGAGCTGTCAAGCCTTGGTTAATGTCTGCCATTCCAGTTGTAAAAGCTACATGATCAACCTCAAGAATTCCTTGTCCTACATGCTGCTCTTATTCTTGCATCTGAGCTGCTTCTGCTCTAGGTCTACCCCTACCCCTACCTCTACGTCGAGGAGCAGGGGGAGGAACTTTATCCTGTACGGATTGCTCATCATCATCATACACTGCTTCAGCAGCAGGAGCATTCCGTGCTCTCCTTCTCATTCTAAAAAGACAAAACCAAATGAAATTCAAAACACAATAATGAACAAACATAAACACGGAAGCCTAGAAAAAATGATGACAACAATCAACATTTATCAACCTAATTACCATAGTAGTTCAAGAAAAATGTAACCCAAAGATCATTAGAGCCAAAAATAAAACATGGGCTCTGATACCAACTTTATCACGACCAGAACCGAAGGTACGTGACCGGCACTAGGGAATGGGGATACATAAAGTAACTGAAACCAATAGTAAGCCTTAGAAATTTTTCGTAAAACAAAAACAATAGAATTAACAATAAAATCATAATAAATGCACAACACCAAAAACATAAAACAATATTCTTCAAATACAACAACATCTCAAGTCAGGTAAAAACAGAATACCGATAATACATATTCTTGAATTAACTACTGTGGTGTCTAGAATCCAGTTAAAAAATATACAAATCAAATCAACATACATAGTGCAGCCGGTGAAGAATGAACTCGGTGAAAACTGTGAATACTAGCAGACTGACTGTGAGATCTTGAAAAAAAAAATTGAGGGGAATCAGACCTCACTGAGTGAATCAATTTTATAAAATGCATGCTGGTTTTAAAACAATTTGTAAAAACCCTTTTTAAAACAAAATAGAATAAAATAATTATAATTATTAAAATCATTGACTTTTCTCGATAATATTCATATAAAGTCTCTTTAAAACTTCTTAAATGAATTTAATATGTAATCCTCGTACAAAAATATCTAAAATAATTATTTTTGTGGAAACTTGGTAGAACACCTAAACCATTATTCTAATAGCCTTTCAGCTCTCTTTAATCCAAGTGACTGTCATCCCGAGTCAACCGAGTTATTGCCACAGTCATTTCACTTATTCCATATTGATGTCCCGAGAGCAAGCTTAACTGAGTTGCATCCCTTTTTTCAGTCCAAGAGCACTAGCTCCACCGAGCTCTAACCATTCACTCTTGCCCGAAGGCACACACCTCCCCGAGCCTCATTCACATTTTAACATATACTGAGATCTTACCTATGCATATGTGGTCCTAGTGACACCCACTAGGTAGCACGTTTTACCATTATCTCCCAATTAATTCGAATTATAAATAATAAAATAAAATAAATAAATCATTAAATAATGAATATATAAACGATTAAATAAATAAATAAAACATAATGAAATAATTTTCCTTTAAACATGCTTTCAATTACTATTTATAAATATATAAGAAATGATCATGCATGTGGCAATATAAATATATTCATAAATCAATCATTTAATCATTTCTTTATTATTTTTAATTACTAGAAAATATACTGAAAACACGCGCAACTCACGTTTCATAAAATTAACTCATAGGTTGAGCGTGCCGGGCGACGCGTTCTCTGTTGCCCTGGTGCTACAGCTCGAGTCCCGAAGTTGTCTAAAATAAATAAAATTTATTTAAAATATGCTTGTAGGATAAAATAATTAAATTCATGAGATTTTCAAAATTTAATAAAATCATGAAATGAGGGAATTAATTCGATCTAAGACACAATGCTAATCAAACTTGGAATTTTATAGATACTGATATCACATTTTACGAAAAATCTACCAAAAATTCAGCAGAGTCTCTCTTGTAAAACGGACACCCCTCTACTAAAAGTAGAGTCATTCTTGTGCGAAAAACACTTCTATTTACCACACAGTACCACACTCGGATCGGACTCTCAAACTACACACAAATTTTTGACCAAGATCATCAACAACAGTACCACAAAATATATATATTTGAGTTATAAAAATATATAACAAAATTTTATAAAAATTAATCGGACTATTTGAATAATAATTTCTTTTAACTAATTATCATATACAAAAAACCTAATTTTTGTTTAAACTATTAATATTTCTCATTTAATATATTAATATATATACTTCAAATTTATTACTTATAAAATTCTGAAAAATTCATAAAAATATATTTTAACACTAAATATAATTAAATCATCAAATAATTAAATATTATAATAGTTATATACATTTATATTATTTCCGAAAATTAATCTAAAATCAACAAAATATATAAAAATACTAATTTAGCTAATAAAATTAATTTATACCTTCTAATAATTAAAATTATCATTATACATGTTAATTAACTATAAATTTACCAAAAATCAATTTAAAATCAAATTACAGAATTTTCTCTAAAATTCAAATTTTTCACATATAACTTCCAAAAATTATAATTAATTATCTATAATTAATTTTACAAAATTCCCTTTACAAATATTACTCCAAATAATATATAGTATTTATTAAAAATATCAAAATTTTCAGGCTCGAAATAGTCACCCAAACCAAAAATTCCAAAAAATAAAAATAAATCCAAAAAATATTAAAAAATATATTATTATATAGCATTCAATCTCTACATCAACTTCTCTACCCAACATTAAGCCTAAATCTCACTTTATTAACCAAAAATAAATTAAAAACTCAAAAATGAATTTACCTCGTTTCAAGTCAATCCAGAAGGAGATCGAAGAAACTGAAGGTAGATTCGAGAAGCTTGGAAGACGAGAATTTCAACGACACCAGAATCTTGACTAACCGACATCAGAATCTTCGCTGGTGACCAAAACTAACTCCGGCCAAAATAAGAAAAAAAACGGGAAGAGAAGGTAGAGGACATCTGCTGGTGGCTTGGGGAGGCGATGGTGGTCCGGATGGTGGCTCAGGTGGTGGTGGGTGGCGGCTTGGGTTCAACAGACCAAGAAGAAGAAGAAGAAGTAGTATAGGGGAAAAAAAAGAAACCAAAATGGGCTACGGCCCATTTTTTGTGCAAAAATTATATTTTTTTATTTTTTTCAAAAAGTGCAAAAAGAAAAAAGTTTTAAAATAAATTAAAATTAAAATAACATTAAAATAATATTTATTAAAAGTACAAAAAGTACATATATTTATATTATATTAAAAATATCTACTACAAATAATTACACTCATTCATACTTAAATATTCAAATATATATACTCTAAAACTTTAAATTAAAATTTTTTATTAACAAATATTTTCAACATAAATTTAATAAAAATAAAATAATCCCCATTTAATATTAATAAAATAAAATTCACATTTAAATTCCCAATTGATTTCATAAATAAATATCGAAAGTCAGGTGTTTACAACATTAGTCTTTATGTATTTGGACTTGAAAAACATTAAACAAAGCCCATTCAGTTGTGTCTTCATTTGGGTCAAACCTAGCATGATCAATTGAACTTCCTTGACTAGACCAATCTTGCATATAGCCAATTAAGGCTTCTTGTAGCTTCTTGGACCTTGACCTTGTAATTGGGCCTGGTTGCAAGCTTAATGGATCCTTAACTTTATCTTTGGTTTTCTTATTGTCCTCTCCATCAAGCCCATCCTTAGCTTTTGATATAGCACAAATATGCATACTTATTTAGGAGTATTTTAGTAATTATGTTGTTTGTTTTGATTTTGATCTTTTGTTTTTATGTTCTTATTATGTGATTTCTATCTACCAAATGCGTTTTAGGTTTGTTTGTATGTTTTGATGTATTTTTAGGCCTAATGATCATTGGAAAAGGCTTGGAATTGGTTAAAATAAGTTGGAAAGCAAAAAGACTCATTTTTTTTAAGATTTAAGACTGTCACGAGTCGTTACACATGGGACGAGTCGTTACGGAGAGCTTCTGTAACGAGTCGGCACCTTGGAACGACTCAACACAGGGACAAAAGGCCTAGAAGATTTTAGATTGAGCAATTTTCTTATTTCTATGATAAATCCCTCTACAGACATCCCACTGAGGTGATTCAAGTTGCGTTAGAAAGATGACTCGAATATCTAGAACTTTTATGAAGAAAATTTCCAGAGATAAAGCCATTTAGATAGACAAAAATTCCTTGGAAGTTATGTATTCTGTATAGGGTTGTAACCCTTCATGTTAAAAGGTGCCTTTCTATTTTGTAACTTCTTGTAACCACCTCTAAGGCCTATATATATGGGTTATTAGCGCCTTGTGCCATATATGGAGATATAGAGAGACAATATACAAACATTTTTAGATAGATTTATGCAAGGGAGATCATTTTCGACTAGAAGACAATTAAATGGGGTTTTATTAACTCAATCTCTTCTCTTCTATATTGTTTTTGATTGTCTCTTGATTTAATTAACCATGTGTATTGGATAAGTATTTTTAGGAATTGCAATGTTGATTGAATAAGGATTACATATTCATGCTTGATTGTTTGATTTGAATTCAATTAGTACAGAATATTGTTATGTATGCTTGATCACTATATGTAACTGGTAAATCAGTTTATTTGCAATGAGAGTTGGAATATTCCAGTGGAACTTTGATTGGATTCACTTAAGTAATGAATTCACTTAGAGACAAGGAATTCATCTTAAAGGATATTTAGTAGTTTTACTTGTGTTTCCTTGTCTATCTCTACAATGAACCGAGAGGACTTGTAGACTCTAGATGGGAATATCCTAACCTGACAACGAGAGTTGATTTTTAGGATTTGTTTGGTATAATTTCATTTATGGTTTCTTCCTATCTCTACAATGAACTAAGAGGACTTATAGACTCTAGGAGGGAACACTTCTAATTGACAACGAGAGTTGCAATTAGGAACTTTACTTTAATCTGACAACTAGAGTTGCTTTTAAAGATTTTACGCACTAATTTCTAGTTATTAAGTCAAGAATAATTAATTTAATATATTTTTATTGATTTTCATTGTAATTCTTCCGTGTATTTTGACAAGAACCTGTAGTAATTGTAGTTTTAGTATTAGAGTAGTTATTTTGATTGTAATTTATTTGCTTGATTATTATTTTGATTTTGTTTGCCTATCCATCTTAATATCTATTTGATGAATATAATATTTACCCCGAATTCCCTGTGGATCGACACCCTACTTGCTCTATACTAAGTCCTTAGAGACTAGGGTATTATAATTTGACCCGCATCAGATTTTTGGCGCCATTGCCGGGGAGTTTGATCTATAATATTTATTAATTTAGGGTAGAGAAAGGTTGTTTTAGGCCTTATTTTA